>JAYMTF010002162.1:0-19370 GCA_036897485.1 Pelargonium nanum | reverse complement strand
GAGCTCCTGCCATTGCTGGACATTCTTGCAAGCAAAGTGAAGGCAGTGAGGAGGATGCGGGAGCTGCTCACCACCAAGTTCCCGCCGGGAACATTTCCAGTCAAGGTAAGGACAAAATATGGAAACACGAAAAATTGCGTGGGTCCCGGGGTTTTCCTCATTTCGGGTCTATGGTTTGCTTTTTGGTTCTTTTGATGCCCAAGCAACGGCCTGACTTGAGCATCGTGCTCCCTAGCACAGAAGCTTTTCTCGTGGGACCAAATGGACCCAGTTGGATCAGTGATGTGACGTGAGAGGCTCGTTCTTGATGTCATTTTCGATCCAACGGTGAGATCGCCGTGGGACCCATGGCTATCCGAGGTTCCCTTACCCCAAACAGGGATGGCACGTGGGTCCCATCGTGTCCCTATGTCTCTGACACGTCACCCGAGTCAACCTAATTAGAGTAATGTCATTGACTTGGAACCCACCAACGGTTAACAAGTAACACTCTGGTTTGGAATTTAGTTTTTGGAAGCTTAAAAACAAATCTGTTTTGGCAATGGCAGGTGGCGATTCCGGTGGTTCCTACAGTGAGAGTGGTGATAACATTCACCAAGTTCGTTGAGCTCCAACCAACTGAACAGTTCTTCACACCGCTCTCGAGTCCCAGGCACCTTGCTCACATCAACGGCCGGGGCTCTGCATCGGAGGAGAACCAGAAATCGGAGAGCAACTACTGGCCGTTGCCGTCATGGTCCTCGGCCTCTTCGACGTCCACCTCGACGTGGCTGAGGCGAAGCAACAGCCAGGCAGCCGGAAGCAAGCAACAACAGCACAAGTGTTCTGTAGGGGCACAACAAGCAGATCCTTTTGCGATTCCAGCTGGGTATAGCTGGACTAGTGTTGACGACAAGTCACGGAAAATGAGAAAATCTAAATCCACCCGAAGATCTAATAAGTGATTTTATACTATGTTTTCCCACGTAAAGAGGATTCCAAATCTAACTAGGACAAGTGTTGGCCAAGATTGGTTGATGAACTGCATGCATGTTGTTGGCTTTACTAATAGTAATAGTGTAGATATACTCATCTATATATATTCAATCAGTGACCTTGAGGTCGATCCATCGGAGATTTTTGTCGTATTTGGTTGGAGTTAAGACGGTTTGCACTTGTTTGATTCAACACTATTTTGGCTTCTCATGATATCCCAAAAGATAGAGACATGTAACTTTGTATTTTATTGCTTGAATGAGTGGAAGTTAGGAGGAGACTACGACAATGGAGACTTACTGGTTTGTCTCATTTGCATGTAAAAACAAGTATGAATCCCTCCGTTCTCCTTCTGTCTCTCAGTCCAAACCTGAAAATAGATTGCAAACAATGAGCAATTTCTCGACACTTATTCACCTTGTTGCTGCGCATATTAAGCCTTTTGCTATATATAAACATTTTAGAGGTTTAATGATTTTGTCTTCCATGTATCAACATGTTTTTTTGAGTTTACTTTCAAATTAGAGTTTTGCTTTATTTGAGTTATTTGTAAATTCTTTTTTATTAATTTAACACACTCAACCAGTTATAATTAGTGTTAAAGTACTATTGGTCACACACAAGTTAGATATGAAGTACACATGTGGATGTGGCTGAACTTTTAATTTTGTGTTGAAGCTGTGCGTATATAATTACAATAGGCTAGACTGAACAAAAGGAGGAACGTTTTGGGATAGACGAGATTAGGGCTATTTCTATTTCAATGAGCGGTGACACCTTCGTCCTGCAGCTTCCATCTTCTTCTTCCAAATCTAAATCCACCCGCAGAATAACTAATTGTGATGATCCGATCAAACCAGAAACCCAGAAATTGGTGGTTTCATCTTCTTCTTCTTTTTGTGTTCCGATTGAACAATTGCAGGACGACATATTGCTCGAAATCCTTCATCGAATCCCCTGCACCAAATCCGCCACACTCTGTAAGTGCGTTTGCAAGCGCTGGTACCATCTCATCACTTCTGGTCTTCCCCTTTTTATCCGCCGCTTTATATGCCACCGCCGGCGACAGGAGCAGCACCAGCAGCCGTTTGGCTTCATTGCTCAATCTAACAATTGGAGGCTCGAGAACCATGTCCGAGTTGATAAGGTGATCCGTACGTTTACTCCTCCCAAGGAGAAGAATCAGAGAGTGTTGTTCAAATCGAGATGCAGCGGAGGTAGTGGAAGCTTCTCTCTGAGTTTCCTCCCTTGTTGCTTCGATGATGATGAATCGGAGAAGAATATATGGGTTTTGGCGTCGTTTAATGACTTGCTTGTGTGCTGCCCAAGTATGTATGACCACAGTGTTTACTACATTTGCAATCCCGTTACCAAGCAATGGGCAACGCTTCCACCTCCTCCGCGGTGCAGCCATTGGGCAAGCTTCCACAACAACCAAAATCCCAGAAGAAAGATCCGAGTGGCCTTTATTTGTGATCCTTACTGCACTGACAGTGACAATGTTGTGCTCCATTGTTGCTACGGCTTCAAATTGGTGTGTGTTCCTCCAAATTCTATGGAGCGTTGGTCCGATAACTTTGTGGAGATCTTCTCATCGGAGACTGGGAAGTGGACCACATTGGGTTTGCACGGGCGGAGTAGCTATTCTTACATCCAAAGACTTGTTGTCTACAATGGCTTGGTCCTTTGGCCAGACAGATGCCACACACCAGCTAATCTTATTGGATTCAACCCACAAGATTACTGTGGTAATGGCCATCCCTCAATGGTAATGCTACGCAAATATACTCGTCTTCCTGCTGCGTCCGGTGTTGCAAGTTTTGGGTTGTGCCAAGGTAATTTAAGGATGCTGAGTATCCGATTCGGAAATACTGATGAAGATAAAAGATTTTGTGTTTGGGAACTCAATAATGGCAAGTGGTCATTGGTGCACAAGGTTCCTTTTATGCAAATGACTTCAGGAGATAAGAGTTGGCTCTCTAAATGGCCAGACATTTTCCCCTTGGGGTTAACTTTCCACCCGAGTGATCCCGACATTGTGTATTTTCAATTGTACCATCGAACTCTTGTGTGCAACATGAAAACAAGAACATTTGAAGTTGTGGGCAAGGGTCCGCGTGAACAGATGATGCCACTTCATCTTGAAGGGGTGTTTCCGCTCGTGCTTCCATGGTGGCCAACGCCAATTCCTCGACTCCCATGTCAAGAAAGTTGGGATTACTCGATTGGGACATGAATCTGTGTGTTGAATCTTGCCTTTCTTTTGCAAGGATTGTCCATGGGGAGGTTTATTCTGCAGATCATGAATGACATTGGAAACTTATATCTTGTGTTTTGTCTTGCATTGTTAATTTGGATTAACCTTGCTTCCATGGCACCTTAATGTAGAGTTTTGGGAGAATTAAGTTTGAAAATTACAATACACAAAGAGAGATAATTTTTGGCACAATAGAAGTTTGTTGCAACAAACCGAATCAAGTCCTAGTGATTGAGCAAAATAATAAATATGATTATGAATAGTAGTTTAGAAAGTAAAGAAGATATGTAAAAGAGTTTTGATAAGAAAAGATAGGGTTAAATTTATAGATGATTCTACAACTATATATATAGTCTCGTCAAGTTTGATCCCCTAACTTTTTCTTTAATCATCAATGATTCTCAAAATTCAAATTATACAGTTTCATTAAGTTTGATCCCCAACTTTTTGTTTAATCATCAATAATGCTCCAACTATACACTTTCGTAATTTGATCTTCAAACTTTATTTTTAATTATTAATGATTCTCCAACTACTCTACTTCGTCATTATTGCACAATCCATCAATTTTCATCTATTTGAGTAATAAATTATCTGTTAAATTTTAGTCATGTGTTATTCACATGATTTGACATTTTTTTTAATAAAAAAGTGACTAAAATGCTATGTGAAATCCACATGATTTCATATGCTTCCATGGGAATAATGTAAATGGCTAGCAATATAGCATATTTTTTTATGTTGCATTAGGAGTGAAATTTCAGCTTTATTATTATCATATACTTGAGTAGTATTGCAGGCAACGTGTGAGATTGTTGACCTATTGTACAAATTTTCTTATGTTCATATATTATTTCTCATAATACAACCAAACAAACAATGCTCACACAAACCTACAATAGCAATAGATAATACTTTAGCAAGAAGAAAGTAAAACTTGATATGCATCCAGTTTGGTTTAGTTTTATTTAAATATACACCCGGTTTAATTTTTTATAGCAATTTGGTTAGGTATGACGGTTTGATTTGGTTTTTTGAACACCCCTAATTAGAACCATTGGTATTCGACCCTAACATTAATTTTTTCTAAATCGTATCTAATTAGAGTTTAGAAATTTAATTACTTAACATGTGCAAGTGCAACTCACATGACATAACGGAGTTAAAACTCCGTTAGATTTTTATTATGTAAAATTAATTTTTTTTATTGTAATGATGAGTTTGATTAGTTGAAGGATCATTGGTGTTTAATAAAAAAGTTGGGGGATCAATCTTGATGACACTATATAGTAGAAGGATCATTGGTGATTAATAAAAAAGTTGGGGGATTAATTTTGATGGCACTGTATAGTTGAAGGATCATCAGTAAATTTAATCCAAAAAGATAATCCTAAGCATTAAAACTCAGCCAGTTACGCGATAAACGAATGTACTACTGTGATGAATTATAGAACTGAGTATGCAAGAAATTTCACTTTAATTTATGCAAGCCTTTTCCCAAAGAACTTACAAGTCTTAATTGGTCACCGTCTAATTTGTTTCTTGAGCTAAACTTCTTCGACTAAGTTAAGTCAGGTTTTGATGAATCCACGGTTCATATTAGACTTCATTACTATCTCTAATGAATGACGTTCATTGATAAATTTTCGAGTACGGTGAATCTTCCTCAAGAGTTCATTGAACCCTGATCAACAGGCAAATGAGATTCACAAACCATAACTAGCATTACAAGATGGATGGATCTCTCTTTAGTTTATCTCTTTAATTTGTCAATCTCTCCAGCACACTCTCTAGACCATTTGTAATTTTTGACCTATATGTTACTCTCAAACCTGAGGCGGTGTTAGAAACACATTGAGGTCTCTATTTTTTAGTGTATTGTCTTGCGCAGGTCACAAGTTCGAGACTCCAAGACTGAAGCACAATTTACATTAACACTAGACATTGAAATTACAAAGAAGCACTGAAGAAAAATACCTAACTCGTAAACAAGATAACAAACAATCTAGTGTGATTGGATTGACCGAGTTAAAACCGACACATCACCTATATATATTCAATATCCACCTTATAATGATCATAGCAAGTATAAGAAATATTCATGTCTTAAATTTGTGAGTAGCTTCAACTTTCAATAAAATCTTAGAAGATTATAAATTTTAAAACAAATGTACAATATGTTAGGAGATGTGTTACACTGACAAAAAATATGTTGAAAAAAAAAACAGTAGTACGTAGGTAAGACACGTCTATCTACAACAAGAGATTGGGTACTAGTAAGATTAGATCTCCATGTAGTAGCTTAATCCGATGGCTATACTTCCATGTTTAATGACTAAGTTCCTTAATGTTTAAGGAAAAAAATACCCATATAATTAATATTAACAACAAATCCATAGGGATGCCCTAATTAAGAAATAATTCCACTTTTTGAGTGAATTGTGAGGTGTGGTGTTCCGTGGAGTGGTTGCATAAAAAGGGTTACTGCTTACTACTCAACCTTAAGCTTCCATAAGAATAATATATAAGAATAAAATGCTATAAGATTAGGATGAGGATTATACATACATATATATACATGAATATAATAAAGAAAAGGTAACCAAACCAACCAAAAAGTAGACCAATCGGAGTAAGCTGGCTGCATTATAATTATATATCACATGGGACCCTTTCCCTATCTTTATTCGTTTTGATTGAAAATACATTGTTATGGGCTTATGCTATAGCTTTGATTCTCCATTTCCACTCTCTCCTTTCAACATTAATTCTCACATCACAAGTTAGTCTCTCTATATCTCTCAATGATGAAGATGCAAATCCAAGTAATTGCAAGCTACCTTTCATTATTTTCCTTAACTAATTATTGATTTATTTGAATATATATTATAGGTCTGGTGAGATGGCAAGTGAGGAGGCGCCGAGCTGGGCAGATCAATGGGGTGCCGGAGGGATTGGCGCCATGGACGAAGATAAAAGCATGCCCCAAAAGGACAGCACCAACAACAACAAGAACAAGAAGGGATTCGCCAAAGTTAAAGCAGCTGCAGCTGTTGGAGCACTCAAACTCAAGAATGGAACTTCTGCAGGAGTCAAATGGATCAAGACCAAGTGCACCAAGAAATAGTCTTTTTCTTCACACTGCTCTTTGTATTTCACAATGTTTTGTTTTGAGGCCTTCTTGCCATGGCCTTTGTAGTATATATTATGTATATTATAGAGCTTCCTGATCTTTTCTACAACCTATTCAATAACAGTATATGTTCCATTTGTAAAACTCAATAGAGTCTAACTTGATTGTATTCCATATTTCAGATCATAGACCACCAATTCCTCAAGATTCAAACATTTTCACTAGTTTTCTGGGGATTAAATTATATCCAGGCACAATCAATATTCAACCTCATATAATGGGAAATACCACATGACCTACATTGAAATAGCACGTAGTATTGAATCTAAATTGATGCCAAGGGAAACTATTTGTAACAGATAAGCATGTCAATGTATCGAGCCTTAAAAAGCTCGGAGAATTTATGTACAATTTTCAAGTGCTTATTTACACAAATGGGGATGCTCACAAGGACCCGAATGTGTTTTCTCCACTGTAGGTCATGTACAGAAAACCATCTTCATCTTTGTTCTCCTCATATATTGCAGACATCATAGCAGCTGCAAGCAAAACACAAAAAATAAAATAAAAGGACAAATCAGAAAATCGACCTTGAAGAGAAGTCCATTACTTAAAGATAGATAATTGATTGATATTGGCTCACCAGTGGGAGGTAGAGTGTTATTAACAAATATAAATATAGCCTTCTCAGCACTGAGCTTAATTCTTTTCCGCACAACATAAACAAACTGTCCCACGGTCAAATCAGCTGGAACAAGGTACCTGCACTCATGTCAAACAAATGTGGGCTGTGAGTGTCTAAAAGGATAGGATGTCCAATAAAAAACTGGGTTGGAGAGGCCCTTTATAGAAGACAACTTTCTTTCTGCATAGTAAAAGAATGACTAGTCACACGCACTTCAACAAATACAACATGATAGAAAGAATTAGAGATCATGATAATATATATCTTCCAAATCAAAACCTAGCAACCATTCAAAAGCCCAACTCATCATAACCCTTAGAAAACTTAAATTTGAGAGGAATAACGCAGAATACAAAAACATCTTCCTTTCACACCATGATAACATAGCCTAGTAGTCATAACTAACGAGACAATAGTTTCTGATGGTTATACATTCTAGGTTTTGTTGGTTTGATTGGAGAGGAAGATGCTCATTCTGCTCCTCACCCTCAAATTTGTTGAAGTTAATCAAATCTAATTCTTCAAAACTAAACAGCATATGGATCCAATGCAAACTTTATACCAATAAAAGATTCTACAACTTTATACTAATTCAAAATATCACCTGCTTGTTTCAATAGCCCAAATAATTTTATCCACAAGTAACATTATTTCAGTTTTCTATTCTCTATAAATCCAGAACACAGTATCAAACTTGGCTTATATTTATTATTGGAACTGATAAGACTGCGACCATTAGCCATGCCAACCATCCAAGATCCTCATCCCTAACATTACACAGCCACTGTAAAAGCCTTTGAGACCTCATCAGTGCTACCTACTCTATGACATAACATCAAATGAAGCAAATTTAACCACACTAGATCGCCATTCATGACCACCCCAATGTGTACTGTTCATTGTGATATTACCGTAATTCCAGCACAAATCAACCAGTACAATATTAACTATTAAATACAATACCAAACCAACAATCACAAGCAAAATTTACAGATAGAAAGAACAACTTGCTTTAAGCATATATGGTATATACATCCAATTACTAAAGGTCACAACATTATAAATACAAAGACAATTAAACTTCTCCTGAACCAAAATGATACAGAGACATTATGGGTTACGTTAAGCATTGGAAATTCATATTTGTAAATAATGGACACAAAAAATCACCAACAAACTTCAAACACTTCAATCATAGTTGTAATGATAAATTATTAACTGGAACACAAACTAGAAATGCCATTATATTTATTTAAACACCAAAAGAACAATGTCATCCAGAATAAAATCAAATAAAACAAAGAAAGCATCACAAAAGATAAAGGTAAAGACTGTCATAAAGGAGATTTATAAATAAATCAATAATGAAAAAAGATTAGCTTATGCTTCACTTAAAGCATTGTAAAACACAAGTAAGACTCGTAAATATATTCAAGGCAATATAATGAACACCAAGAAGCTTTTGCAAATTATTCATTTATGTGCTAAGAGAATATAGACAACAAGAAACCCAAAAGTGGAAATTTTGAGGGAAAAAGTTACTGACTTCTTCTTATCAATGTCAGGAATGTCACTTCTCTCAGCCCTCTCCACAATCACCTGTATGCCACACCCAAATAAGAAAACAAGAATATTGAACACATGCGTCATAATATCTGGAAAATAAATTGATGAAATTCTTACAGGTATTCTATCTGGGTATTTTGCTCTGATACGAGTAACTTCTGCCTGCCTTCTTTCTGATATGCAAAACCATGAAATCAGAATAACATAGATATGCTAAATCTATTTGACATAACTATAATTAGGTTAAAAGGGAGGGAAGGATATCCAGTCTAGAAATAGATATGAAAAGAACTCGCAACTTTTGTACATCTAAATATCTATTTTCATCACTTTCAAAAAAATAAAATCTTATATTCATCTGTACAAAAACCTAAACAAACACCAGTTTCTGATAGCAGACATCCAGACAAAAACGAACCAATGTGATTGGAATCTTGCTGATCTCTACTTTTATTAGTAAAGATTAAAACAAAACAAAAAAGGATGTTGGTACATTAATCATTGGAGCAGATAAATTTTGAGGTATAAAAACTGACATAGGGCCAGAAACTCTGACCAACACTAAATGTTCCATTGTCATAATATAATCTAATTAACTGCACATACTTTAGATTAATTTTGAGGTATCAAAACTGGCATCGGACTAACACTAACACTAAGAATGATATAAAAGTTAATTAGCCACCACTCAAAACTTCAAACCACAGAAAATTCACAACAGGATTTAGATTGGCCAGTTAGATAATTTATGAATGTAAGGTTCTAGTATACGCTTATAGACACAGCTCGATTAGCTGTTGGAGCATGGATAAAAATAACATCTTGGTTGCAGGACTTGTGTCAAAAGGAGACAAGCAGAGTTCTAATCACTTCATTCAAATACAGTTTTTATACCTCCAGCATCCCAAAACTTACCAGTCCAACAAAAAAAAATACACTATATCTTTAGTTTTAGTAGTACAGATAGATGATCAGTTGATCACCCCCAATTCAAGTTTCACATGAAACCCCTATATTCTTTAAAATCAACACATGCACACGCACACATAAATCATAACGAAGTAGACACAACCAACAAATTCAACAAAAAATTCACAGCATCAACCACTAAAGGCTCATGTTCATGACATAACAAATCCAATTCCCCAAAACAAATAAATAATAAGACAAGAGAATCACCGTACCCATAGGATGCTCGAGCTTGAAGGAGCTTTTAGCCATGGCAACACTCGGTTTACGACTGCGAATTTCAAACACCGAAGTATTATACAACCTAAGATTCGTCTCCCACCAAATAATCGAAAGAACAGGAAAAAAAATCCAGAACAATAAACAGAAACAAATGACTAATTGCGTGTAACAATAGAAACATACCGATCAGGGAATTTGAGCAAGCAAAAACTAGGGTTTGGTTGATTGATCTAAAACAGAACTAAGATGGTCCAATCAGTAGAACTATTTGCGATATTAATAGAAATAAGGTGAAAAGAGAGAGAAACTTGTTAGGGTTTTCTATCTGATTCCAACACGGAACGAAACCTGTATTCTCAGACTTCTCTTCAATTAAGAATTATAAATTTGGAGAGACCCAGTTGCCTTTGCCTCCCCTCCAAGTAAACTGTTCACCAATGCGTCACTGTGGGTGTGCAGCGTTCGTTTCCACTTCAACTGTCAATAGACGATGTCGTTTCAAGAATCCCATCTTGTTGCTTAATAAAATTCACCCACTCCCTAATAGGGTTGGGCAACGGTCCATAACCGGATTGGGACCGGATTTTACAAAAGTCATCCACCTGCGTGTCTGACAAGTTTGAGAGCTTTTGTACGTCTCACGTGATTTACATCGAAGATCCTAAAAGCCTCTATTGCACAAGATATCGTCCTAAGAGGTAAAGACTTTTGAGATGTCATTGTTCTTGGAGCTGGTGCATGTATGATTGGTTGTTACTTTGCTTCTCGTGTCTCTTGGCAGATGATGGGTTGGAAGCAAATGCTATTGGACGTCGTGCATAGTTGGTTGATATGGAGTGCGTTGTTAGACGTGGCGTGCGGTTAATGGACTTGGATGGTAGACGGGATTGCTCGAGAGCTCAATTGGGCATCATTCATACCTTATTCGTCCATTTCCTTGATCTCTCTCATCTTGGTGTTGGCATATGGGCGTACATCTATAGTGTACAATTTAGACACGCGGTGAAGGACATGGAGTGCACCCTTGGACGCGGCGATTGAATCTTGGGTGGTCTTGATACATGCTTTCAGGCATAGCGAGCAATTCTTGGGTGAAGTTGTCTCATGCTATCGAGCATGACAGCTGAGCCTTAGCGGAATTGATCCACATTCTTAGGCATAACGATCAATCCTTGGGTAAAATTGACCCCTGATATCTGGCATGTCAATCAAACTCTTGTAGACTTTATTCATGCTTTTAGGTATGACGATTAACCATTGGGCTGAGTTGGCTCATGTTATCGGGTATGATGATCGAACCGCCATACTTTCAAGTATGATGATCAGTCATAGGGCGGAGTCCACCCATGCTATCGGGCATGGCAATCGAACCTTAGGTGGACTTGATCCATGATTTCATGAATGACGATCAATCCCTGAGAAAATTTGTTCCATCATCAAGCATGACAATTGAACTTTGGCGGACTTGATCCATGCTTTCAGATATGACGATCAATTTTTGGGTAGAGTCAACCTATGCCATCAGTCATGGTGATCGAACCTTGGCAAACTTGATCTAGGCTTTCAAGCATAACAATCAATCCTAGGGCAGAGTCGACCTATACTATCGGGCATGGTGATTGAAGCTTGACATACTTAATCCATGCTTTTAGGCATGGCGATTGATCATTGGGTGGAGAAGATCCATTCTATCGGGCATGACCATCGAGCCTTGGGTTGACTTAATCCATGCTTTCATACATGACGATCAATTCTTGGGCATAGTCAACCCATGATTATCGGGCATGATGATTAATCTTTTGGTGTGCTTCATCCATGATTTCATGAATGACGACTTCGGATTTCCAATTTTCTTTACTACTTTGATTTTTTAATGTTATGTTTGATTTCTGTTGTGAATAATGATTGGAGCAAATTGGTGCAGGTTGTTTGATTTTTTAGTTATGATTGTGTAAATGGTGGAGTGTTTGATTTTGTGAATTTTGATTTTGAAGAACACCAAGAACATCATAAACAACAAGAACACTAAACACAAAGGTAAAATCAACATTTTGAAAGGAAAAAACTGAGTAATCCGTTAGACTTAACTGACACATTTGTAAGATTTAAGTGATTTTTATTTGAATAAAAATGATAGGAACTCATCTGCTCGTAGGGATCATCTACAATTTCTCCTAAATCATCGAAGAATTGCCCAGCAGTAAGTCCCAGCTGCTTCCTTGGTCTTCTTTTCTGATGTTCTAGTAAGGCCAATTAATAAGAATATATCCATTATAAGATGTTATAGAACGTTTGAAGCCAAGAAACGATTGATAATGAAATCCAATAATTAAGATTCAAACACAGCAAGAGGCAGATGGAGGCAGGAAGCAAGAAGAAGCAACACCACATCATATGTGATATGTCCACCTCCTTAATTTCTTGCATCCAATCCATCCTTAAAAACCCTTCCCTTCCCTTCCTTATATCTATATATTCCTTCTTTCATATCCAGCTACCAGCTACCAGCACTGAGTGTATATATTTATATATACATATCAAATCTCACTCTCAAACACTTTTTTATATTGATAATACAGTTGGTTACCATGAATATGTTAATTCACATGCCACTGCACTTCACCCTAACTAATAACTATACTGAGACAGCTATATGTGTATATGTAGGATTTTCCAATAATAATAAAAGGAAGGAATGTGTTGCAAATATATTTTAGTTTCAAAAGTTATTGACAGAGATATATATATATATATATATAAAAAGAAGATGATATATAATATGCGTTGGCAGAGTTTTCACGTGAGAAGGGTGTGTGATCACTCATCTGTCATCTGTGCCAGAACAGTATATAAGTAGATGTAGCTGTATATATGTCAATCATGTCATGGCCATGTCCATCATTTACTATACAAATTAAGTGTAATAACTTAGGCTACTATATTATATACATGGATGGTGAATCCTTGAAAAAACTGTATGAATTTGCACTTGTTGTTGTGGTAATATAGTGATTTGAATGTGATGTTTAGGTTAGGTAATGTATCAAATAAATGTTGGGAAAAAGAATTGGAGAGTAGTACAATAATTTTGGTGATGGTCCCCTCAGTTCACCCATCCTACCAACCAGATATCTATATTTAAAGCATTGTCTTTACCTGCCCTCCCAATTTATTTCACCCCCTTCCTCTCTGCCTCTCCATTTTATTTTTTTGAATCTTTTGAGGTATCATCAAATGTAATCCTTTTCAACATTGTTTTGGGACCAATGGGTAGTTGGCATTTTGATAACCAAAGATTGAAAATTCTAACTAGCTACCTTAGCTACTGCCCAAGTCACTTTATTGTAAGTTAACCATGAAAGATCATAACTTTGTATTTCATTATATGTAATCAATGAAAATATGGATATGAATTATTTATACTGGAAAGGAAACCAAGCAAGAAGCATGATGATAATAGCATTAAGTAGAGTGAGCAACTACAAAATCTGTGGTGGGATCTATTGAGTTAAAGGGGGTCATGTATATCACAGCTCAAAGCCTCCCTGTACACACCCACTGGCTTCACACAATATTGCTTCTGGTTGTAAGTTGTAACTAACTAACAAAAAAAGAAAACCTTCATCACATGTTGTCCTTTCATATATCTATATAGAGAGAGAGTCTCAGTCGAATTGGATCCGGACAGATCCTCTATGAAACAAATTTATTGGGGCGGGTATGAGTGCTCATTCGTGATATATAAAACTCTCACATGAGTGACCGAGATTCTTTTTTCTCATATATTTATTTGTGCGCGCATGTGTGTGAAAGGATCTTTAACGTCTATTTTTCTTGATCAAGCTTTTGGGAGCAAGGGGTATAATATGATTTCAGCTCAAAGGTCAAGAGTACTACAGTGGTAAATTTATGCCAATTGTTTCTATGAATCTATAATATATAAATTTGGTGAGCTCTGTGTCACCTAATTAAGAAATGCTCAAGCAGATTATATATGCAAATGGTGGCAAACTTGTCCATGAAGCAACAAGGCAAAACATTACTACAACTGCAACAAATATACTGTTGTAGTAGTGCAATGTAGTATTTGCTTTAATTAAGCCACAAATTTCGGTTGATGATATTGAAACTCCAAATATATATAGCTCCAATCCAAAAGAAGGTTGATTATGTACAAAATCAGCTATGCCTAAAAACAGAACCTCACCAACCAACCAAGGACTAGAAGGGCTTAAACTGTTTACTTTCTAATTAAGTTGCTTTGTTTGAAATTGAAATTGAAACTGAAACTGAAATTGAAATGCTGGGTTTGGTGTGAGCCAATCCATCATAAATACCAGAAAAATTGAAGGCTCTTTTCTCTAATGGCATTGCCTCTGCCTCTGCCTCTGAAAGTGCTTTGTAGCTTTTTCATTGTTTTGTTTCTTTCTTCTATACATGCAAAGAAAATTAAATAGACCAACCTCTTTTTTGTTGTAGGGTTGGTGGCTAATTCAATGCTCTCTCTCTCCATATTAAACACACAAGATTCTCTCCCTCTTTCTCACACCTCTTCTTCATCAATATTAATCTTCATCTCTCTGAGCCCAACATATCCCATCTTTTTTGCCTTTGCTTCTTTTTTCGTCCCGTCGCTCATCAACCTATATCTTACTTACACACATCTCTCTACTCTATTTCTTTCATTTCATTTCATGCTTCTATATATACATGTTCATTTCTAGCTAAACCACAGCCATGTGCATATCTATTCTTGATTTGGATCTTTTCGTGTTTTTACTGATATAAACTGTTTTGTTTTCACTGAGATCACTATACAGATACATGAAAATTTACGAGGTGTTAAGGTTTTGCATGTAGTGACTAATGTAATAGAATACGAGATGTTGGTGCGGTTCAATCAGAAAGCTGTGCTCTTAAGAGTAAGAGCTCCGGTGTTTGATTGAGCCGTGCCAATATCACGTATGTGTGTTGTGTTTTGTTTTGCCAGATATCATCATCAACACAGATCAGGTAATTAGTAGCTTTTTTTCTCTCCATCTTCAATGTAACTGGTTTGCTATGGTTGTGTACGTAAAACTTTATTTACAGCTTCTCATCAGCTATAGATTCCAGCAGCCTAAAAGTTCCTGGGAAAGAAGAAACAAAGGTTGTAACAGTAGTGAAGCCTATAGCTTATTATTCTGTGTACAGTGCAGCTGGTTTCTTAGCTCTTAGTCACTAATTGTTTCACTGCAATGCAATGCCATTGCCATGCATGCTTATGTGGTGGCAGTTATGTAATTACATTCAATTTCAATGTAGTTGCACTTTCATCAATTTGGATTCCAATTTGGTTTAGTTAGATGGGAATGTATTTAGGGAAGAAACAGAAGTAGTACAGTACTGAGAGTGTGTGTATATATGTATAATACAGTATGTATTTAATCACAGTGTAGTCTATTGTTGTAAAAGTTGTACCACTTTTTGTGACAAAGATAGGTATGGGGTTAGTGGTAGGCAACCAGATTTGGTTTCCTAGTTCCCCCATTATTAATGCTCTCTTTTCTTTTCACCACATTCACTGAGTAATTAGTAATTGCCTTTTCTTTTCATGAAAAATGAAGTGCTGAAAATGGAATGACAATTTCCTAATAAGAAGCCAAACAAACAGAACCAAAATCAAAATTGAAACCAACCAAAACCCATGCATGGTTCATTCTTGCACAGACTGCTGCACAATGCATATACTGATATACATGTGCACAAGATGAAGGACAAGGAGTGTGTGACATCAAGAAATCAGTTGGTATGTATGAATTCAGTTGGGACATTTCTGATTCTGCAGTTCTATGAGATTTGATGATTTTTATTATGAAGCATAGTGGGCATGGCAGAGAACTTCCAAAATAATACAAGCCCTCAAACCATTCAAAGAATGGGGTTTGTTTGTGACACTCTTTCATTTTCTTTTTCCCTCCAAAAACACCTCCTCTCTTCTTTTTAACTATTCTACTCTCTGCTGTTACATACATCCCCATTGTCTTTTTTTGTTTTTGTTCTTCCATCTATATCTATGTGGAGTCGAAAGAACTACTAACCATCTCTCAAAAACTTGCCTTCCATATATCATCCTCGCCCTCTCCACACCGCTGGTGAACATCCATGATCCTCTCAGGAGCCCTACAAATCCCGCTACATCTCCAATCATATGAAGCAATGCACACATTTCCCGCATGAATTTTCCACTCGCACTCTGAAAAAACATAACAAAACTCAAAACTTTGTTGATAGCAGGAACATATGTTAATCCTAGTATTTGTTCAAATAATGATGATCCATTTACCAGGTGGTGTGCCACAGCACATCCTCCTATCATCGATATGCTCTACATCTAAACCGATAAGCCATGATCCCAGTGAAACATCTTCATTGGCATATTTGTGCAGCACATGCCTATCATCACAAGACAGATATAAGTTAATCTTAAGCAGCAATTTAGTTGTTTCCACTAGAATCAATTTATCAGCTAAATGATACAGACTTGAAACTTTGCTTAATCCAATGCATAGAGGATTAAAGATAAGTAATGACTTACTGGTTTGTTGAAACATAAACAGCTAAATCTTTTGAAATAGCGTATAATTGTCCTGTAGCATGACGAAAATACTTGTTCCCCACCTCACCAAATTTCCAATGCTCTGGTTCGTAGTACTTTCTCCACCTATTTCATTTGAAGAAAACAAGGCTTGAAAACCAAACATTTCTTTTTGCTCTATACTCATCCCGCTAATAGATCACACACACCCAAAAAATAGCCTGCTTACTTTTGAGAAAGGACATGACCAGACTTCATGCAGCCAAGATAGACCCGTGGTTTCATACGGTGTGAAGCTAAAGCAGTTCCAAGTGTTGCTGTGTCATATCAAAATCAGATTAGCTCAACGATTCAAGGACAATAATATCTCATGACATGAAGATAGAAGTGTTTCCTAGGTTATATATATATATACTTACATTTTGCTAGATAAAGGTTGGATGTTAATGGGTTAAAATGAAAATGGATTAGTTAAGTGTAACATTACTAATGATAAAATGGAATTTTGCCGTTATAAATTATAAAATACAGCGAATCGCATTATGTATGCATATAAGCAGACAGATAAGAAGGCCTGAACTCTTGCATAGTGACACCACATTTACAAATTACAATACTTAGGAGTTAGGATCAGACTATGATATCTTCCTTAGTTAGGCCATTAATTAATCTCAATATTTTAGACATGCCTTCAAATCTTTTACCATTTATCATAGATTTTAAAACAGTTTTTGCTGCCATTTTTTTCCTTTAACTTAGGAATACAAGGGAATAAGTAATGTATAATCAAACAGGAAGTCTTTTACCTAAATTTACATGAATATCATCATCAACTTTGATGTAAAACTCTGCATCCCACAAAGCAACTGCAGTAGAAAAGTATGTTTTTGTCTTGGCTGACAATTCCAGGTAGCCCTCGACATGATCCTGTTCACATACGGTATATACAAAGACATGGAGGCCTAATTTCATCAAGTTTGCAGTAGGAAAACATAAAGCTAACCAGTTCAAAGAAAGAGAGCGAGAATGAGAAAGAATCGTCACCAGTCTCAAGAAGTCTCCATACAGTGTTTCCTCAGCATCAATAGATTTATCAAGAATTCCACCAGATGTCGCACTACGACAAAATAGAGGAAGTTAGTAGATAGATTAATTGAGTGCCAAATAGATTGTATCAATACTTTACATTTTCATCAACCCAAGGTCTGCTAGGCATAGATCAAGAGAGAAGTCACTGAACCATCATCAAATAAAATAAAATAAAATAAAATAAAAATAGCAAGCAAAGTTAGGATAGTACATAACATAAAGGACAGTTTCCAAGTTTTGGAGGCAATCACAGTTTTATATTTTAAGGTAA
This sequence comes from Pelargonium nanum, assembly GCA_036897485.1. Lineage (NCBI taxonomy): Eukaryota > Viridiplantae > Streptophyta > Magnoliopsida > Geraniales > Geraniaceae > Pelargonium > Pelargonium nanum. Next base: position 1,626 of record JAYMTF010002162.1, on the reverse strand, counting down.
CTAAAATGCTTTTTGTTTCATATGTGAGGTAACAAAAATGTTAAAACATCGATGTACTTTAAGTGATTCCATACTTTTCAGGAGAGAAGAAAGATTTTGGTGCCCAACCCATGAGCTATTATGGTTGGTATTATTATAGTAATGAAAGCTACCCCATTCTCTGCAAGTCCTAGTTTAGTTCTATTTTCCCTAGTAATAAGTAAACAACATTTGTAGCATATTTCATGCTGCAAAGTTCAAACAGAATTGTTGTGGAGAAAAGGGATATCAAAGCCCACCTGTGACCTATGACAAATCGTATCACTACGCCTTTCTCTTCTTCCAGCTTCTTTCGTTTCTCGCCTTTTTTGTCCAAATGGGAACCATTAATAATAGATCAGATAGAGAAGCAACCGGAGTAGCATTAAAGACTGAAAGAAGCAAACTAGAAAAAGGCAAGTAAAGGGTTAGAAGACCTTGAGGCATCCAAGTTGCACGAACTGAATCTCTTCGTTTCCGGCTACTAAAAGCAGTATTGATTCCTACAACCATAAAGTATTTTCTTTTTGCCGTTTCAGCAGTCTCCAAGCTTCCGAATACAGGAGAATCATTCACTATAGATACAGCTGGCTTAGCTGGAAATTTCATCTCTGCATTTGATTCTGCTTTATCCAGTGTTCTGCATTTCATAAGCAGCATATATAAACTTAGCAGTTAGGCCACAAGAGAAAAGGACACCTTATATAAATGAACCTCAGGTTAAATAAGCATCAGCTTTTGCTTACTGCATTTGATGCTTGCTCTTCAAAACTACTTCCTCTAGACTGTCTGTGAATCCATGTTTCGAAACCTTGAGACAGAGACAGGTTGATATAGAAATAATTATTATGTGCAAATCAAGACATTTAAGCTTTATAATTACTATACTCACAAGTTTTGGATAAGAACCACCCTCAGAAACTACATTTATTGGTTTATCTTGAATCCTAGATGTCCTTGCCATGCCTTTAGGCTCAGGGGTTGTCCACATCCTGACCCAAAACTTTTTCATTAGATTGACATTAATATTCAAACAAGAAAACACCCTCAACATGATCAAAAGAGAAAACTAATGATCCATCAAAACCAAAAGAAGTGACTATAGGCCTACATGTACAGATTACCAAAAAAAGTAATTAACATACCATGCTTAATTAAGCCACACTTACAACTACAATGATCACAAAATGCCCTAAATGTACTTTCAGATTCAAAAAAGTAATAAACATACAATGCTGAAGCCACATTCATTGCTAGTCACTGATAGCAAACAATTAGGACTAAACTCTAAAACTGCAATGAGCCCCAACTTCACCAATTCACACAAAAACCTAAGAGCCAAGAATCAGAACCACCCACTTCACCCAAATGCATAATTCAGGCAAAGAAACCATAGGAGCAACCAAAGATTGAAAATTTAGAGAAACCCAAAAGAGAAAAATACCTGTTGGTGAACAACATTCCAGCACAGAAGCTACTTAGACAAAGAAAAAGAGCCCAGTTCCTAGAAACAACACTCCTGGTACTGAACTCTCCTCCTTTAGTCTTGAAAGACATGTTTTTGGAGTAAATGAAACCCAGAAATGCAGAGGATATATATATATATAT
>JAYMTF010002161.1:0-19374 GCA_036897485.1 Pelargonium nanum | reverse complement strand
CCACCGACCCCACTTCGCTAAAATGCGCCGCCTGCGGCTGCCACCGCAATTTCCACCGCCGCGAGCTCGACGAGCCCTCCGGGGCCCACTTCATCAGCTTCCACCACCCCCACCGGCTGCCTCCGCCGCTCAACCTGAGCTTGACCCCCAGCCCCAGCGCAAGTCCCGGACAATCGCCGCCGCCTCCGGCGGCGCCCCACATGCTCCTGGCCCTCAGCGCCGGGTACTCCGGCCCCTCCGATGAGTACCAGCAGCACCGGAAAGCCCAGAATCCGGCGAAGAGCGAGAACCCAAGTGGGAGAAAGCGATTTAGGACCAAATTCAGCCAGACCCAGAAGGAAAAAATGCAATCTTTTGCCGAGAAATTGGGGTGGAAGCTGCATAAGAGCGATGAGAGGTCGGTGGAGGCGTTTTGTAATGAGGTGGGTGTGGGCAGAGGAGTGCTCAAGGTGTGGATGCACAACAACAAGCACAATTTTGGGAAGAGAGATCAGAATCAGATTGGCCTCAACAACACTAACAGCAGCCAAGAAAATGGCCATGGCCATGTCAATCATGATGAAGAAAATGGCAATGGCAATGGTAGCAGACTCAGCTTTGACACCACAGACAACGAGAACCACCACAATGAAGGCAATAGTGTTCAGTTCCATGTTTCCACTAATGGGTCTTCTTCATCATCTTAATTATAAACAGATCATGGTTTCTGGTTCTGGGTATATCTAATCAAATGAGTCATGATTATGGAGCTAGAAGAAGAAGAAGTAGAAGATGAAGAAGAAGGGTTTGTTGATCATAACAGTTCAAAGCAAAATTGTATTTGTTAATGTTAGTTTCATCTTTAATTAATCACAACTTTATATTGCTAAAAGAAACTGTCTTTTGCTCTTTGTTCATATATAAGCTATATTGGGATGAATGATCATGATTCATGAAAGTGAAGCTTTGTTCATGTATCAACTTCTCTAATCTTGTTTTGGCTGTAAAAATAATCTATTTTTGGACATGCAATTGCAAACCCAATAACCCAATGATGTTGCTTTGGAAATCTGGGTGGGTTTCTAGTAATTTAATGTTTAATAATACTTGTATTGAATTTTCCAATTTATAATATGGTACTTTTTTTGTTGTTGTTCAAAAGAGTGAGTAGTGAAGTCTAAGCTTATCAATAAATTTGTTAAGATATGTCATGTGCAATTCTGTCTTCTTTCATTTATAGCTCACCTCTACTTTTTGCAGAGCCATATATTGCTCCCCATGTCTTGCTTGTGACTGCATACAATACCCATTAATAGCACTTATGGAGTTTGATACAATCTTGACTGACCCAACCTGCTACCTTAACTAATTAGGGCACCCCCACCCCTCACTGTGCTCATGAATTTACACTTTTACCCCTCTCAAGAATCTTGGTGTTCTTGAACCATCTTGAATGATTTACATTTTTTTTCAATGAAATTTTGAGTTGAGTGTGTTTCTTAGGATCTACAACTTTAAGATATATTTTGTTTAAACATGGTTGATTGATATGTGAAGAATTATAATTATCAACATGTTTTATTCTAAGTCAATTTGACTTCCACTTATGTCTATTTTGGTCATTTCATATAAAATAAGTATAAATAAAATGCGATTTTGTATTTCAATATCTACTACTCCTGCAACATAAATTAATTTTTTATCACGCTCTTTTGAAAAGCAGTTTCTTCCTATTTCAAAGTAGTGTTACCGAACAAGCACACAATAGTGGGCTTGATTTGGCTTTGAAGTTAGGATAGTTGAAAAGGGATTAGTGGTTGATTAAAGTTCATAAACAATAATTTGACCTAATTGGGAAGAAGATGAGCTTAAAGAGTGGCATGTCTATATGAGATTAATATAATACAAACTCTAATATTATATGTTATCTGTTATCTAGTTTTTAAGGCAAGAAGCATTTTTTTCTTCTCCAATTATAGAAAGGTGAGATCAGCTGTTAGCCTCAGAATGCTTAAGCCTGCCACCTTTCTGGAACCTGATTGGTTGATTTGAGAGGCAAGTTTTGTATTTTTCTTTGCTGCTAATGATAAGTTGCAAACCCAAGATTTGATTCTTAATTATTGCTTAAGAAAAGATTAAAATATGTGACCCAACCTCTAGTTATGTGCAAGTGTATGCTTGAGAGCAAGCCACGTATCACCATTTGTTTTTTTAACATATTGGTGCATCAAATCCTAGATAACATTCCTTACCAAGAAAAATATTAAGAAAATGAAATTCCCAAAGGAGATGTAGCAAGTCAATGGCTTTCTTGGAGTGACATTCTTTGAAATGTAATGTATTTGGGCTAGGTTTTGGTGGTTGTCTTGTTCTTTTATATGACCCAATCCATAAAAAGTACTATGATCCCATGCTATGGTCTGGACTAGGTTGACTTTACTCTAGCAATTTTGGGTTTTGGATCATGGATCATGATAGTTCAGATTTGAATGTTCGAAAGGCCTTCAGGTTTGCTCGGGTTTCTATATGCATATCGGGTCATATTTCTCTTTTTTGGTATAAAATGTATAGATTTGTCTATCTCAACTAGAAATTTGGTCGAATTGGATTGCATTAGATTAAAAATTGCATCACACTTTACACGCCAGCGAGTTCAAGTATAAATTACCGGCTCTATTTTACCACCATGAAACATTTCTTTCAAAGGTATAACCGGTGAATAAGAAAAGAGAAAGGAAGAGGAATTTTGGTTGCTCATTTTGTTACGGCCCTATCGGTCTAACCAGTTGGGCCGGACAAACGAGGGCTACCAACCCTACCGGTCGGACTTCAATTCCGGTTCACAAGGGTAAATCGTCAAAGCCAACTGGGCCGAAGCCCACATTTTATCGATCACCTTGGGCCCCATCGAGGAAACTTGGCCGGAAACAATATGATCGGACCAGAGCAGAGGACTTCATTGTGTTGATGTATTTTTTTATCGATAATATCAACACAGTTAGAGGCTCGAACTTGAGATATGAGGATCCAAAGCGATTTAACCGCTTGACCCAATGAGTGTTGATGTATTGATGAGCCAATGGGATCATTATCCGCATAATTAAGGCACAGGACATAAACTAGAGTTGTCACAAGTAACAAGTGACATGTAAAGAAAGCAGAGAAGCATCATCTGAAGGATTCTGAAGTTTGGTCTCACTGTGCATTCTGAGAAGCATCATCAACTTCCAGACTCTGCTGTGGGCTTTAATATGTGTGGGGGGATGTTTCATCATGAGTGAATGAGCCTGGACCACCAAAACTCCACTTAATTATCTCTAGTTTTCTTGTTTTTAATCCCACTTATGGGCCGGGCCGAGAAAGCCGGGCCCAACCCACCACTCCAACAACTTCAGCATTAGCTATTGAAGTTTTAACTGTTGCCGTTGATCCACTTAAGCAGTTAAGCTGCAAGATAGTATATGACTATTTCAAAAGTATTTCCATAATTAACTACGCCAAAAAAAATCCAATTTAGTCTTTGAACTATCCAAAATGTGTCGGTTAGTCCAAAGATTTTTCAATCGAGTCAAATTAATCCAAATATTTTCAGAAACCGTGTCAAATAAGGACATTCTGTCAAATCCATGGACGGATTCCGTTAGTTCCTGCTTACGTGTAATTTTTTATTTGGCGAAATGTTCTTATTTGACACGGTTTCTGAAAACATTTGGACTAAACTAACTCGATTGAATAATCTTTGAACTAAATTGACTCGCTTAACAGTTCAGGAACAAAATCGACACATTTTGGATAGTCCATAGACTAAATTGGACCTGTTTCCATTAATTAATACATAAAAGAGTTGTTTTATAGGGCTCACTGTAATGAGGATTAATTGTTCATCTGTGTTTTTTCAGATCATGTCAATTTCATATTCTAAACATGTTGGTGTTGATGTAATGTGATACCAAACACGAGCACATAAATGTGAAGTTATTGATTGAATCTTTTCAATTATTAACGTAAACATGCAATAAACAATTAAACAAATATGATCGATCATGATCATAAGAGGCATTATATTCATGATCAGCAAGCAAATCCATGCATCGAAAAGGCATAAATATTGCACAAAAGTCTTCAAGGTTAGTGATAGTATCTTTTCAATTAAAACGTAAAATTATAAGAAACAATGAAATATCGCAATCGCAAACACATTATTCACGATCATCAAAGCATATCCATGTCTCGAAAAGGCACAATTTCATAAGAGTCTCTTGGGTATCATCGAATCTTGCATGTTCATTGCCCTTCCATTAATTTCATGTGTTCTTCTAAATTTGATAAAATAAAATATTTTTAAAGAGAAAGGGTCATACTACATATGGTCACAAGATTAACGTCTCACCTAAGCATTATATTAATGTTTCGATAGCAGGTTTTTGGGATGCTGACATCAAGATATTATTAATTGACATATATATTATGAAACATGTTTTATTTTGATCCCTAAGTTATTGATTTTGTTTCGTATTGATGGCCAATTTGATCTCAAAACTATGTACATTTATCTAATTAGGCCTACCAACTATGTTAGTTTATTTTGAGTTGGTCTAGATCATAACGATGTCATCAAATTAGGCTATCATAACAAATTTTTTATTAACGTGACAATCAAATATGCTTTAATTAGATAAATTTATGAATGAGACTATTTTATATCAAAACTGAATAATTGAAATGCCAAATTTGACAAACTTGATGTGACTAAGTGACAATCACTGAATCACATATGAATTATACAATTTTGTTATATCGGTAAATTTATTAGCTTAAACGTCATAGGTGATCGTCACATTAGCAATAATTGTCACATTAGTCTAATTTGACGATATTGGTATGAATTGGACCAATTCAACATCAAAAATAAAATAGTTTGTGATCAAGCTGCCATGTTAACAAAAATTGTCACATCAGTCTAATTTGACGATACCAATATGAATTGGAGTAATTCAACATTTAAAAAAAATGCGTGGTTTGTGATCAAATAGAAACAATGACTAAGTACCAACTTAAAACAAAATAAATAATTAAAGAATCAAAATAAAACATTTTCCATATATTATGCATATAACATAGCAAGGTTAATTTGAGCTCTTTATCCCATACAAATAGAGTGAAATTAGATGTGAAAAGAAACCAATAAAAGCTGCGTGGCAATTTGGACAGTTTCGTTTTAACATATATTAGAACGTAAATGGACAAAACATTCGTCACCGATACTTCCGCTTTTTCGAAAGAAACCAATAATTGCAAGCAAAATATATATGGTATCGTATGTATTTTGCAAACACGTGACAACATCAAAAGAGCCCACTCCCATACGAATATATATGCATGCATGGACAGTTACGTATGTATATATATATATATTCTTCTACTCACACCGTATCTTCTTACGTTTCGTTTTTATTATTTAAAACAAATCAAAATAGCTTAAAAAAATCAAAATAAATAAACGGCTCGCTCCACTAAATCATTTTTATTTTATCACAAACTTTTATTTCTATCTTTATCTTTAGAATTTAGATAGTGATATTTGTGGGAGATTATGTTTGGAGAAATATAGGTTGGAACCCACTTAAATGAAACATCCTTTGTTTTTAGGTAAAACGCGAAGAAGAAGAAAAATGAGAGTTCATAGTTATAAATGAATTACCGTTAATATATTTAAGTTAACTTTACTAGAATAGTAGAAGCTATTCAATTTGTTATACCAAGAGTATGCTAGAGCAGACAATTTCGGTCGCAACAAGACATGCGATTCGAAGTTATTATTATTTTGTCACAAATTTTATAATCGTGTCGTGTTGGACAACGTTCCAACATGCGCGCTTAGTAATTATATTGTGTTCGTGTTGCGCTTGCACAACATGTATACACCATTAATAAGTCGCGTTGTGACACATGCGACACACCCAACATGCACATTTAAAGGAGTTATTGTATATTTATCATAATAATGTGTTAGATCAGGTCGTGTCAATTGATTTTATTATGCAAAATGTATTGAGTTGTATTCGTGTGAGTCACATAAACACACACAATTTATTAATTATCGTAATAATTGTATCATATTCGTCTTGTATCATGCCACATATATACAATCAATATGATAAAACTCATATTGAAACAAATTGAAGAGAAAATTAGCATACATAGTGGAATTGGACCCAAGTGTCTCTATTTAACCGTCCAAAATGATGTGACGATTTCAACAATATCGGCTTCAAAGTCATAAAATTTCATTTTGGTACTTCTCGTTTTGCTGAAAAAAAAGAAGCTAAATTTCATTTAACGTAACACCCATGCGGATTAATTGGCCTATGACTTTCTAACCAGTCAAATGAACACTAATTAGTAATTAATAATAGTACTTACGACTTTGATTAACTTGTAATGAAATCTTACTTGGTAAAATTATGCCAATATAAATTTATTTGGTATAAAGTTTACCATTTGAACCCCAAATTCGTGAAAACTTGAAACTCGTCACTTAACTTTTGTGAATTCGGTTACCATAATTATCAAAATTTCATATTGAATTGAATAAATGCTTATAGAGCTAGCAATTTGTACGTGCTTGTTGTGCTGAAAGTTGATTGTGCATGTGTACATGATCGAACGCGAACTTGACACGTTTAGTAATCATGTTGCATGACCTAACACGAACACGACTTGTTTAACAAAATAATTAAATAGACCGTGTTGACACAACATAATTAATACAAAAAGGACCAAATATATTTTACACAATAGAACCAACACGTTTAACACGGTATATTGGGACATTTGGTTTAGTAGTATGCCTGTAATTCTTCACCAATCGTTATGAATTAACGACGGTCCATTTATTAAATTTCTGACTTTTGCTTATTAATCAATTTAATGGTGTGACAAGGACTTGCACCACCGCCCAAAACAGTCCACGTTAAACTAATATAAGCCGGCGTGCTCTGTTCGAAAACAACGTGACAAGTGACAAATTAGGTCAAATACAAAGCAATTAATACTAATTAATCACTAAATGATTTTTTTATAGCTTTTAATATAGTCCTAAAGTTTGGGCACCTGAGTTTTGTTTAGCCCTAATATTGTGTAATTAAAGCAATGACCCGAAAGAAACAAAATGAAAATTGATTTAAAATAACTAAAACAACGTTGCATGGTGCACAACGTAAAGCATATGGCATATCGTGGAGTTGCTGTTTGTATATTTTAGCATATTTCAAGTTCAACAATTTGGTGCCCCTATGACTTGGAAGAATCCAACAAAATAGCAATATTTTATTTATTCTGCCAATAAACACCAAACAAATAAAATATTCTATAAATATTTATGAAAGAAAATTAATTAAAAATTTCAAATTTATTTCCAATGTATTAATTAAACTTTTATATTAAAAATTGGAAACGTATTATGTACGTAAATTAAATAATAATATTATGTCTTAAATATTGCTCAAAATAGTGTGTCGATAAATGTTACACACAATATTTTGTGGAATAACATTTACTCAAAGTCGAGATTTTAAAAATTAATGACTAGCAATTAACTGCTTAGCTCTATAGGCTTTGATAATGTATTAATTAGATAGTTATACAAATTTTAGAGTCGTTAAAATCCATGACTTTTATTTAAAGGGTATAACTTTAAATGAAGTTACTGAATTTTACATTGATTTTGAGGATTTTGATTTGCCATACAAATTAATTTTGAACTAAAATGTAAAAGTGGAATGTTGTTATTTGTTGACTGGAAGAGCACTACCAGAATCAAACTAATATTTAAGTATATAAAAATGTTAAATGTTTTAAAAATTCTATCCATCCAAAAATAAAATGAGGTGAAAAAAAATTGTATCAATTTTGCAATATATATAACAAAATTCTTAAATATATTCAGATAAAAAAACATTCTTTCCATGAAGACATGTGCTCTTAATTTGAATTGAATGAAAAGAATAACAACTATACGCTAAATTTGAACACAATAACAGGCATAGAAACATTTTTTTTAGGCAAATTGAAAAAAAAAAGGTTTCATGCCTAATATTCAATTTAGTGAGGTACCACTAAAGGGAAACATAATTAATTTCAATATCTTTTTTTAAATGCATATGTGTTTTTTGTGATCAATTAATGAAATCTTATTTTATGAAGGAATAAATTGCAATAAATATCACTTACGTTTCCGGAAATTAGCAGGTAGGGAAGGAAAATATAATTCCTTTTAAAAATAGAAAGAAATACTAGTATTTTTCACATAATTTTCAATTCATTTATTTTTAATAATGAAAAGCATTTGTTGGATTCCAAAATAAAATGCACAAGCAATTACCGAAAATGACCCGACCCAATCCATGTTAGGTTTGGAAGCCATAACCTAAATTTATGCTTCCCTAGCTAGTAGCTTCATAGCTCCACCGACTAACTGTAAAACTCAAAGATTAAACCCACAAAAAACACATATTTTTGGGAGTGATAATTTGAGTTCGAAATTTAACACAAACATAATATTAAATTTGGGTTTTAGTTCAGTTTAGTTGCGCTTGTTTTGCATTTGTTGGACCAATTGTTCTTGTTTATTTAAATATATTATGTTTGTGTCGACTGCTTATGTATGAGTCTATTCGTATTGTGTAACTTGACTTGCATAACAATCAAATTGTGTTTGAATTGATCATTTCAATATATTACAAAACTTTCAATACACCGCCAACATGCATTTCCCTAACTACGTGCATCTATAATTTTCAAATTCCAACTTTGATATATTTTCATAAGTTTTCACTAAATATGTTCATTTCCCTCTCAAACATAACTATTTTGATAATAAAAACGAGTTTAGTTTGTTAATATTACTACGTAATATTTGAGTCCGACTTACCTAACTTCTTGTAGGTTGACTCTTCTATCTTTTACTCATTTTTAATTAATTCCAAAAAATTATAAAAATAGTAGTAATTTAATTTTATGCCAAATATTAGCAACAAATATAAGTTTCTTCTTTTAAAAAAAACAAATATAAGTTTCTAATAGTATATAGAAAAGGCAAGTTCCTTGGAGCAAAATTAAAGAGACCTCTTTAGGGTTGACTCGTCCCATAAGACCCGTCCACGAAACGTGTCTCTGTCTTCACTGAGAATCGCGAGTCTCCAACTGACGAAATCAACCATAGCGACGACAACAGCCAATTCCTCTTATTATTCTTTGAAATAACGTTGCTTTCATTTCTTGCTCTTCTTCTTCTTCCTCCTCAGCTCTCGTCACAGTCTCTCCATTAATCTCGCCGATTTCATTTCTTTCAATTCCTCTGTAGATGTTTTTTCTCTCCACCAATTTCGCTGTCCACAAGTGGAGTGTCCACTTTCTCTTCCTCATCCTGACAGCCCCAAGTCACTGCAGATCTTTAGCTTTGCTTCTAATCGACAAAATTTGTTGATTGAATTGATGGGTACCAAGAATTTGTCCATGCTCAGAACCAATTTTCATTTCCTCGACAGAGCCTTCTTGCTTGAGATTTTGTATAAGAACATGTTTTGGCTTCTGGGTTTGCTCTGTCACTCCCTGTTCTTCGTTTTCGGATCAATCATGAGATATTTTTCCAGGTTTGTTTCTTCGTCTTTCGTTTCTGGGTTTTTTTTTTTAGACTAAGATTGATGGGTTGTTTCTGTTTCTTTTGGCAGAGACCTCGCGGACGAGAATTCTGAGAAAAATGAAAACAGTTTTAGAATTGTTGAGTCCCAAGAGGACAATCAGATTGGTTCTTGTGATGATGGGTTGGAAAAAAAAGAAACTCCAGAAATGGGTTTTCTGTTTCATGGCGGTACTGAAACTGAAACTGGTATTGATGAAGATGAAGATTCTGATGAGAGCAAAGAAGAGACCAAGAGCTCTGTTTTGTCTGCTCCCACTGCAATGACCAGTAAGTATCAGTTCATTTCTGGGGGAAATATCAGTGGATTTGTGGAGGAACCAACAACTATGAGCCTCACTGTCCAAGAACTGTTTGTGGGTTCAATTGATTCCACCATTTCCACTGATCAAATCCTCGAGAAGCAATTTTCTGGGGGATGCAATTTTGAAGCAGAGAACTCTGTTCTTATCGATGAAGAAAAAACAGAGGACTCTGTTCTGAGTTTTAGCTTTGGAAGGCTTATGGAGAAAAATGAAAATTTTGCCATCACTTTGCATCCTTATGAGCCACCTCATGTCCTCAGCTTGGAATATGATGTATTGGGTAAGCATGATTTTTCCAATGAAGCTCAATTACATTCAGAAAATCAGTTTTGCCCAAACCCAGAGTCAATTAGATCAGAAAATGAGTTGGGTAGTTGTGAATTTTTGTTGGGTGAAAATGTCATGCAGAGTTCAGAGCCAATTGTTCAAAAAGATGATTCTGATGAGTATATAGAGTTCAATCCTCATATGCAAAACTCAAGTATGGTGTTGGAAGATACAGTTTTCGATGATGATTTAGGAGATTCAAACAATGTTTCAGTAGAAGAAGAAACAGTTTATGTTGATGAGAAGCTGAGCTTTGATGATTCTGAAGAAGAAGAGGAGGCTGTGGTTTTTGAAGAAACAGAGCAAATGGAGAGATCCGAGAAAGATGAGAGCTCTGATGATTCTGAAGAAGAAGAAGACATTGGATGGAACTTCATATCAGAGCACCAGGACCTGATAGAGCAGCTTAAGGTTGAGCTCAAAAATGTTAGAATTGGTGGGCTTCCAACAATCTTGGAGGAATCCGAGTCGCCGAAGATCGTCGAAGATCTCAAGCCTCTCAAGATTAATGAGAAGAAGTTGGAGCACAAAGACAGAATTGAACAGATCCAAAAGGTCTACAAGAATTATGCAGAGAAGATGAAAAAATTGGACGTCTTGAATTACCAGACTGTGCATGCAATTGGTATGTTTCTTGCACAAAAACACAAGAATTTTGATTCATTTTGTTGAATCCAATGATTTGTTTCAACTGTTAACTATATTCATGTTTGTTTCACCACCTAATCACATTATTTAGTTTTGCATACCAAATCATTGTCTGGAAACATTTTCTAAAAGCAAAAGCACATCTTTTTCCTATCAGCTTTCACCTTATTGAATTGTGGGTCTCCACAATCTCTATTTTTTACATGGATGCTTCTTTTATAATTTTGTATAGTAATAGCTATTTTGTGTCACATGGGAGTATTTGTGTACTGAAACTAACAGTTTCTTGATTTGTTTAAAGTCATTGTCTCTTTAATGTCTTGCCACCAACCTACTGTCCTTCCAATTTCATGAGCTAATAATTGCAGACATTTGTGCACCAGACATAGCTCTCTATGCAAAAATCCATTTGTTCTTGTGGTCCTATTACTCATAAAATTGTTTGTACTTGTATCAAATCCCATATGGAATGTTAAGTTAGTCTAAGAAGTTAGGTTTCGGAATCTCCTCGAATAAATGTTCACTAATGCCTTCTGATTATTTCCAAGAATCTTGCAAGAACTCAACCAATATTGTGTTGTGTGATCATTGTAGGATTTATTAGGAGAAAAGACCAATCTCAGTTGATTTCTGTCCAGAAAACATCAGCGATGAAGTTTCCTTTCCTGCAAAACTTGATGGGAAGCAAAACAAGAATGGTAGGAGATGATCCCATTGGAGAATTGGAAAGAGATTTGGAATTGGTGTATGTTGGACAAGCTTGCCTTTCATGGAAGATCCTATACTGGCAATATGAGAAAGCGAAAGAGCTAAGCGACTATGATCCTCAAGGGTTTCGACACTACAATAACGTTGCTGGCGAGTTTCAGCTCTTTCAAGTGCTTATGCAAAGATACGTAGAAGACGAGACATTTCAAGGACCTAGAGTCCAACATTATGTCAAGAACAGATGCGTTCTTCGTAATCTTCTTCAAGTTCCTGTCATCCGAGGTAAACAAGCATAGATTGCATCAAAATTACATAGTTTTGATGAAAACGAAGAACGTGTAAATGGTTTAATCAAGATAATGTCTTTGCAGATGACAAGGACAAGAAAGCAAGAAGAGGAGAGGAGGAAAACGCGATATCAAGCGCTATGCTGAGCAAAATCATCCACGAATGCATGCGGGTTTTTTGGGAATTTGTCCGCGCTGACAAGAAAGGGACTAATGTGATCTCAAAGGGTACACAACAACATATTCAAGCTGATCTCCAAAACCCTACTGATGCCAATTTGCTGATAGATGTTCAAACAGATCTGCAAAAGGTAATGCTAATGCTTTGTTTATATCACATCAAGAACTGTAATATATATATATATACAGTCTGATATTCAAATTCACTTTCTTGTTTATTTTTCTGCAGAAGGAGAGGAAGCTTAAAGAGATACTGAGAACTGGAAATTGCATAGTGAAGAAGTTTCAAAAGCATCAAGAAAGTCGTTTGGATCACGAGCTCTTCATCGCTCAAGTTGAACTGAGATTGGTTTCGAGAGTACTGAACATGTCAAGATTAACAACTCAACAGCTAATATGGTGTCAAGAACAATTAGAGAAGATTAACTTTACCAGCAGAAAGGTTTACTTGGAACCATCCTTTTTAATGTTTCCATGTTGACATGGTGGTCTCTATAATTAGGATTTAGAAATAGAAATATACAAACAGTTCCTTGGAACTTTAATTTGTGAACTCAAATTGAATGAAAGGTTGAAAATTAGCAAATTACTGGCTTCTCTTGTATATTCTTTTCACAATTTTATACAGATTGTGAGCTCAAATGAATCAAGATTTAGTGTTGTGGTTCAAGTTGGTGAGAGTGATGGACAAAAGTGACATGCCTTTGAATCTTACTTGGAATAAAACAGCAAGAGCTTTGGGAATAATCATTTGGGACTTGGTGCATGGTATAGAATTTGATACCATGTTGATGGTATATAATTAGGATGGTGGATTTGATTTTGATACCATATGTACATACTTTTATATTATGGAACCAGATTTTGTGGTTGAAATAATTAGAATTGAAGAGGAGTTATTTGAATTTTAACTTATGGTCTCAATGCATTTTCCCAATCCGTTTCAAACTTACATTGAACATATCTTTCTTATTAATAGTATGATATCATGAGTCATGACTTAGCTTACACGGACCATATTAACTACATGTCAAAAACAGAATGTTTGACAATTATAATATGTCTATTGTGAATTGTTGAAAGGCATAACATTTTCAACGGCCATTGGCGGCCGTACAGGCATTCGTGCGCAACTATGAGATCTCAGGTTCGAAACACTTCTAGGACGTTGGATTTATGTGTGTATTATAATAGTGTTGATGATTAAAATAACAGTTTTAGAAAGAACGTAAATCATTTTCTATATAATTTATTTATGGAATAATATATACGTCTCAAAATAAATATTTTACTTTCCGTTTATAATTAGAAAAAATAAAATAGTTGATGATAATATTATACCATTCCATAAATATTTGGTTATCTTTGATCAACTATAAGAGAGGGGATAGAGAATTCTGATCCCAATTGGTCAAATGCAAATTTATTTTAAATTGGTCCGCTCTATAATTGTGGAGTTAAATTAACATGACAACGTGACGTCTGCATAACAATGATGTAGTGTCTGTATTGGCATTGTTTTTTTTTCTTTATAAAATACGACATCGTCTGTATATGCGCTGTAGTTTGTGTAATCCATTTTAATAGCATGTGATTGGGCCACCATATAGTTTGTTTTCAAAATAACATAATTTAACAACATAGTTACTTACAAATTGAATCAATTCAAAACAAATTTGTATAGTTGAGAAACTAAATTAGAACGATATTAATTAACGTTTTGAAAACTAAATTGAAACAAAACAAATACAAATTTCCCAAAGAAGACAAAAAAATAAAATAAATAAAAACACTTACATTCAAGCCTTGTTGCTATGGCCCACTATACAATGTTAGCCCAATAAAGTAAAACCCATTGAGTCATTGACCCAATTCCACTCTCAATAGATTCAATAGAATCCGAGCCGTTGGGTCCAACTCAAATGCGCAACACAATCCGTCCATAAGATTCACGAAACCAATCACAGCCGTTGGATCTAGGGCGCAATCAACAGCCACCCCATTTATAAACTTGAATCTGAACCTAACAAAACCCCTCTGTTCTGTGTATATCTATCGTCTCCATCTCCCGTCTGAAAAACCCTAGGAAAGAGAAATCCGCCGACAACAATGGTTCAGCGACTCACATATCGCAAGCGCCACAGCTACGCCACCAAATCCAACCAGAACCGGGTCGTCAAAACACCTGGTAATCTTCGTTCCTCTGTATCTGCTAATATGTCTCTGAAAATGTATTGAATCGACTGTTTAGTTATAGCTTGGGACTCGAGCTTCGTTGTTGCGTTTGTGATCCTGGGCTGTTCTGCGGATCGGGATTTTTGTTTGGGTTCATTTATTTTGTGTGGGTTGTGTTTTGGTGTTTGAAAGATTTGATTTTTATTTTGTTTGTTTTGTGCGTGTTTCTTGCTTGGTCTAGGTGGGAAGCTTGTGTACCAAACCACAAAAAAGAGAGCAAGTGGACCCAAGTGCCCTGTTACTGGCAAGAGGATTCAAGGGGTATGCGGAAATGGAAAATACCTATGATTCTTAGCTTATTTGTATTGGTTGTGTGTGGAAATTTAGAATGCATATAGTTATTACATTAGTTGTTTCATAGTGTTGTTCAGTGAGCTCCTAATGGGTTCAAATATATCTGTATTAGTGATCCAACAGAATGGATTATATACTTACCATCATTTTTTCAGATTATTAATGTTCCTTGTTCATGGAATGATTATGTTACTATATTACTCCTACACAATTCACATTACATTAAAAATATATTCATATAAAAGCTTTTGTACAGGGAAGTAAGATTATTGGATTAGGATTTGTTTTATGTTTTAGAAGTACATTTCTTATTTGCAATATTGCATGATACTTTGAGAAAATTGATAAAGTGAGTTACAATTTAGTGTTGTCTTTAGACCTTACCCTTTTATGTGATATGTGTTTGACATTTCCAGAAATGTAGGAATCTGAAGTGAATGGATCTTCTAGCATATTTATCCCTTGCCTTAGTTTCATAGTCTAGTTAGCCATTGTCTTCAGATAGCTTGAATTCATCACTCCTTTTTTTCACTTGTAGCTGTTGTCCCCATTAGATACTTTATTTGATGTGCGCTCAGGTTCTCCTGTTTTGTTTTAGGCAACTGTTCTATTGTTTCACCAATCTCCTTTTTTCACTTTACCAAATTTCTGTTTCCTATGAATTGTTCTTATTGGCAAAGGAAAATTAATATTTGAATTCAAGACTGCTTGTAAGCAGCTTTACACCAATTAAGGCATTTCTTTTTTCATAAGCATTTGTACCCTTTTTGCAACTGATGTTCATTTATAATCTTGCTGATTTAGCATTTATTAAGGCAGTTCTTTTTTTGAAAGCATTTGTACCCTTTTCTCATTGCAAATGATTTTCATTTATAATCTTACTGATTTCTGATTCTTTGAGACTGTTGAGTGATATTCCTCATTAATCAATATTGGGTATGTTTCAGATTCCCCACTTGAGACCTGCTGAATACAAGAGGTCTAGATTGTCTAGGAACCGCAGGACTGTTAACCGTGCTTATGGTGGTGTGTTGTCTGGAGGTGCTGTCCGTGAAAGGTTTGTATTGTTGAAGTTTATTTTAATTTCAGGTTAGATACCGTGAAGTATTTGATTGTAACGTGTGATCTTGGATTTTGTAGGATCATCCGAGCTTTTTTGGTGGAAGAGCAAAAGATTGTGAAAAAGGTCTTGAAGATCCAGAAGTCAAAGGAAAAGACCACAAGGAGCTAAGATGTTTTCTTTAGTGAAATTTTCCTGGGTCCATAATAGAGTAGTTAATCTTGGAAATGCAATTTGAGGTTTCTGAACTTTGAATTTATCTTTCTTCTTTTTCTGGTTTAAAGTTATAAACTATCCTTTGTATTGCACTTTGTCGACAAATCCATCTTACCAGGATTTTGATTTTGCTTGAGTAATTGTTTAATGTTGGTATCATCAGCTACATTTTGTGTGTTTATTTAATATCAAATTAGCCAAGTTACATGTCTTTTGATTCATTGGTAAATTCATACATGCTGTGTTGATGTATCACTCAAAAACTATAGTACGGTAAATTCTATGATATCTAATGCTTATGTTACGTGAAAATGTTCAAATATTTTGCTGTTTAAGGTAATGAATACAACACTAGTTTTCATAAAAAAAAAATACAACACTAGTAGATTTTATTAATTTCTCCAAGTCTTCACCAACAGCAAGATATTATCCTTGAATCAAGAGTCAAGAAAAGTGGCAAATCTCTCTCTCATCTTGGCAACATGTTGGGCATGAGGAGGGAGAGTCTCCTTCATCAAAGAGAAGCCATTGAGATCATTGACCCATGAGAAAAACATTGGGTGCATGATTGGGTCAATAGCAACTCCAAACACCTCATTAAATGCTTTGTAGTTGCAAGCATTGGTGCCAACAATTATATCAAGGAACCCCAAGCTATCACCATTCAGATATGGAGATCTTGGAGGAAAATCATTCTCAATGCCCTCTTCAAACACCTTGAGCAGCTTGCTGTACTCTTCAATTGCCTTCTCTCTCTCCTTGCCTTTAGAGAAGACCACATGATATGAAACTGGATGCATCTGCAATGTCATCATAATAATGTTATAAACTAACAATGAATATGTTATAAACTAACGTCAACGTATGCAAATAGATGTAAGGCACGAGCCTAGGAGGCTCTAGAAAAGCTACATACCTTGTCATCATAATAGTTAGCCCAAAAGCGGATTTTTGCCCTTTGGTAAGGATCTTCAGGCAACAATTTGGGAGAATGATTCCAATAGTCATCGATGTATTCGAGTATGACAAGAGACTCTAGAATGGATTTCCCATTGTGGATGAGTACAGGTACTTTCTTGTGGATAGGGTTGGAGCTGAGGAGCAATTCACTCTTATTTGCAAGATCTTCCTTTATGTCCTCATATGGTATCCCCTTGAGCTTGAGGGCTAGCTCAACTCTAGTGCAAAAGGAGCTACCAAATGTTCCTATATGCACCACTTGCTCTTCACTTTGCTTTTTCTCCATGGTAATGAAGCTCTTGTATTGCTTATCTTTGGTGTGGTTTGGCTGAAGCTTTTGTAGAGCATCTCATGCCTACTAGTCAATATTCAATCAGAGAAGCAGAAGATGGAAGCTTGGGACCCAAGTTCAACTTGAATTAAATCCTCCAAGGTTGACCTTTGATTTATACTCTTGTGAATCTTGGGACACAAGTTCAACTTGTTGACCTTTATTTTGTACTTTTCTGAATTTTGGGACACAAGTAGGTTTTCTTCTGCAATAGTATAACGCATGTTTGATGTGTTGTTTTCTTTCTCGATTGGTGTCTAAACAGTTTATTATTCTTGTGTAGCAGTAATTATAGTAAATGAACCAAACTTTGTAATGTAATTCACAAATGTGTGATCTTGTTTTGTACCTCATCTTTGTTTTGAGAACATTTGAAATGTACAATGTAATTATGAAAATTTTAAATACGTTGAATCTAGACATTAATCGATCCAATTCTGTCATGGACATGAATTATGTGGAATAAGGATTAGATCAAATGAACTGTTGGCCACATGAGCCCAAATGTATGTAGATTGGGCCGCCAATAATAAACCAAAATAATTATATATCATCATTGTCTCGTGCCTACAACTTATTGTTAAAACGAAACTTCACATAAAAAGGCTTATTTTATTACAAGATATAGTAAAATGCATATAAATGGATAATTATTTTGAAACAGAGAAAGTCGAGTAAATCTTCAAACAGAAATACATAAATCATATACACTAATTCCCA
Organism: Pelargonium nanum; assembly: GCA_036897485.1. Lineage (NCBI taxonomy): Eukaryota > Viridiplantae > Streptophyta > Magnoliopsida > Geraniales > Geraniaceae > Pelargonium > Pelargonium nanum. The sequence continues at coordinate 1,424 of JAYMTF010002161.1, read as the reverse complement.
GCTTCCGAATCAAGATTCAAGAAAAGTGGCAAACTTTTCTCTCAACTTGGCAACAAGTTTGTCATGATTTGGGAGTGTCTCCTTCATCAAGGAACAGTCAATTAGGTCATGAATCCATGAGAATATCATTGAGTGCTCAATTGGGTCGAGAACCACACCAAACACCTCATGAAAGGCTTTGTAGGGGCAAGCAATGGTTCCCATAACAATATCAAGAAACCCCAATCTCTCTCCATTCATAAATGGAGATCTTGTTGGAAAATCCCTTTCAATGCCCTCCTCAAACACCTTCAGCAAGTTGCTGTACTCTTCCTTTGCCTTCTGTCTCTCTTCTCCTTTAGAAACTATCATAGAATATGAAACTGGGTTCATCTGAAATCATATTAAGATTATTTGTATTAGCTTCTCAAAAACAAATTGTAATGAAGTAGAAATTATAAATGAATAAACTTAAAATAATCATTCTCCTAATTTGTTTTGATAGCACTACTAACAACACTTGAAAGGAAGCTCAAACCTGAGACCTCCAGGGAATAAGGCGCTTTAAACTTGTTATGAACATGTGAAATGACATTTTTGCCCTTCATTTCACTTTGATTTTTCAAATAAAAGTCGTGCAAGTAAAAAAACAAATCTCAAAAAATTGTAGCAAGATTACCTTCTGATCATAATAGTTGGCCCAAAATCGGATTTTGGCCCTTTGGTAAGGATCTTCTGGCAATAGTTTGGGAGCATAGTTCCAGCATTCATCAATGTATTCAAGAATGACAAGTGATTCTGCAATGGATTTTCCTTTGTGTACCAAGACAGGCACTTTCTTGAGGACAGGATTGTGTTTGAGCAGCAAGTCACTCTTGTTTTCAAGATCTTCCTCTATGTACTCATAGGGTATACCCTTAAGTTTAAGGGCCAACTCCACTCTTGTGCAGTAGGAGCTACCAAATGCTCCTATCAGCACCACCTCACTTTGTTCTTGCTCCATTATGTGAAGTTCTAGCTTGTCATGCCATCTGAGATGGTTCTTTAAGGTCTATTATATGGTTCTGCTGAGCCATTTGCTTTTCATTTTTTGAAAAGTAAGTTACTTCAAGGTGATGAAGAACATGATAATATAATTTAATAGGTTGCAGGAGATGATAATATTGTTAACAGCAAAACATAAGACTAATGGAAGAAGGAAAAAAAATATATACTTACTTTCTCTGTAAAAACAATTATTCTAAAATGAATTATACACAATCTTTTTAAGATAAACTAGTTAAAATCTGTTACAATAAGAGTAAAACAAGTGTAAGGGAAGAAATGCAACTCTAATTATTTAAATCTTATTTTATTACAAACTTGATGACCTTAACTAACCAACCTCATCTCCATGAATAGGGATGTCAATTTCACCCGAATTCGACGGGACCCGAAGCCTCCGA
>JAYMTF010002160.1:0-19377 GCA_036897485.1 Pelargonium nanum | reverse complement strand
TCAGGCGCTACGGCGGGTGCGTGATTGAGGTCCAGCTGCCGTTCCCGGTGGCCTCCGATGAGGAGATTGTGGCGGAGTTCAGGAAGGCTCTGGCCAAAGGGAAGGCCAATGGGAGTAGGGTTAGGTTGGCTCTGATCGATCACATCACGTCCATGCCGTGCGTGGTGGTTCCGGTGAAGGAACTGGTTAAGATTTGCAGGGAGGAAGGTGTGGACCAGGTTTATGTGGATGCTGCTCATGCCATTGGGAGTGTTGATATTGATGTGCAGGACATTGGAGCTGATTTTTACACTAGCAATTTGCACAAGTGGTTCTTTTGCCCACCTTCTGTTGCTTTTTTGCATTGCAGAAAGTCCAAGACTAGTAGTGATGTGCACCACCCTGTTGTGTCTCATGAGTATGGTAACGGATTGGCCGTAGAAAGTGCTTGGATTGGTACTAGAGATTACAGTTCTCAGTTGGTGGTTCCTTCAGCCTTCGAGTTTGTCAATAGGTTTGAAGGTGGTATTGAGGGAATCAAGAAGAGAAATCATGAAATGGTAGTTGAGATGGGGAAAATGTTGTCAGAAGCATGGGGGACAAATCTCGGGTGTCCTCCGAAAATGTGTGCGAGCATGATCATGGTTGGCCTGCCTCCTTGTTTGGGGATTTTGAGTGAGTCAGATACTGTCAAGTTAAGGACACATTTGAGGGATCATTTTGGCATTGAAGTCCCGTTATATTACCGGGCGCCAAAAGAAGGAGAAGTACATTTGATTGCAATTACAGGGTACGCTAGGATATCACATCAAGTTTATAACAAAGTTGATGATTATTACAAGTTTAGGGATGCTATTAACCGACTTGTCAATAATGGGTTTACTTGTGCACTTCTCCGTGATTGAAGAGGTATGCTTTGTTCTCATTCATTAACTGCTTCATCAAGTTTGACTGCCTTTCTCTATTTAATGCCTGCAAGCAATAACATATCATTTAGATAATATTACTTTGGTGTGTTGAAGTGCTATACTGTCAAACTTGTAAACCTATGAAATGCATGGCATTTACGCTATATGTATATGAGGATAATGAGGTTGTTGGCCATTAATTCCGAGCCAATTATATTCTATCATCTTTAGTAATTATCTATGCTTAATGGGAGTTTCACCAACCAGTATTACATTGTATACCATGTTTCATGCTCTATAAGTATGGTTTATTTATTTATCATGATGAAATCTGTGATTGTGTTTAATTTTAACTAGTTGATACTTGTAAAGTCTAATTTATAATTCCCTTCATTGTAGCTAGTATACAAAGTCCCTGCAAAAACTATTTATTGCTTTAGCCTTTAGCTTATCCTTTCTTAGATAATCCATTTTGTCAAATTAACATATATCTTGTTGGGCACTTTGTTTATCTATCTGACAGTGGTTTCACTTTCTAGTTCCTGAATTTTCCAGCTTTTTCAGACCCTCCAGAATCATTAGTAATTAATTTCTTAAACAAATATGTGGCATTGCTTCTCTTCAAGTATTTAACCAACTTTTTTGCAAGCAGCATCTTTGATGAGATTTGGAAAATGTACCATGACACTTACATGCCCTGAAAGCTAGACCAGCAAAGAGCATGGGAACAGTCTTTGAAATTTAAAATTGGAATTTGAAGCTAACATTGGCTGTGGATTATAAATTCTATCCAATCCAATCTGCATGAGATATAAAACATTTGCCTATTGCAAACCATTTTTTACCAAATACTTGGCAAGCTCTTTCTTTCAAAAAGGCTTATAGGCTACTTCTTGATGTATAAAGGGAAAAAAGGTTTTGTTCTTCAGAAATGCTGTAACCCTTGTGCGGCTGCATCTAATATTGAAAATCCTGATAATCAGGAATAGTAATGTAACAAAGGGCTCGTAAGAATTACCAGGATAAAATCCTTTATAGTTACAGTATTCATCCCAGATAAATTCTTACTGGATGCTGAAGTCTTCATGTCTGGGTGCAATTTAGGTTGTGGTGGGTTGGGTCAGTTCTAAGAGTTTTTGGAACTAACCTGTGTTAGTTTCGTAAGAAGTAGAGCCTTAAAGCTTCTCGTACACCTCTTCAAATCCCCCCTTTACCAGGAAGTAATTTCTGTAGAAATTGTTTGAGGCCTTATCAAGCATTTAGACCGCATAGTCACTGATTTTTCTCATAAAATCAATGGTAGATCTCATCACGACAGTTTTGAAGATGAACCACTCCATTCACACTGCCACCATTTCTTATGTTAAACCACTTTGACTAGAGGAACTTAGACAGAAGGTTTTGTTGATGTGTATACTTGCATGCTTGAGAATAATAGACAAATTGCAGTATAAAATGCTCTAGTTGGAAAAATGGGTGGAAGAATTAGTGAATAACATAAATATGTTGAGTTTCTGTCTTCAGCTTAAATACTGGTATGATTTTCATTAGTTTGACACTCTTTGGTTTCATGGTGTATGAAGTTATGGCAGGAAGAACATCATTCTAGGAACTGATCGTGGTATTTACACCATCCTATTTTTTCCCCTCTCCCCCTTCATAGAAAAGAAAATTCCCCATTTGGTGTTACTAACTCAACAGTTAGATTCTGATGACACTGTATTTTTTCATGTATATGGTAGCTTCCCTGCATCTTACCATGTGTATGGGAGCTTGTAAATCATTCTTGTATAGCTAGCTGTCTTATGTGCTTGCTCAATCTCTCTTTCATTGACCTGTTCCTTTTAAGCATGCATACCCTGAATATTCATTTTTAGTTAAAGGTGAGGAAAAGAACATTGCTGTATTGATAAAGCTTATAATCAATTAAACAAAGATGGCACTCAATTGTTAAACCCTATTTCTGCGTTTTTCTCTCTAAACTTGTCAATGGTTTAAGCATAGTATTAGTATATGCATCGATTATTTATTAAGGAAGTAAAGTTGATCATCTTTAAAGTATCTCGTGAAGATAGTTAACTCTTAGCAACCAAATACGAAACTGTTGTTAGTCATCACATATGAGGCATGATAATTGAGCATGCCATCTGTCAGGTGAGTTTTTTTGCTGAGAAATGCTACTAGTGCATATGTATTGTAAGTTCTTATTCATTTGAAGCTCTGGTGAACTGGATTAAGCGTGATGTTTGTGTTGTCCACTGCATAGTTTGTGAACACCTTATAAAAGATATAAGTGTGCTTAATCTTTGATTGCGAATGCAAAACTTGTTAGCTGTCTCTAACAACACTCTTTTGTTCATATGCTGCGCAGTGAAGTGCTATGGAGTATCTTGATGAATAACAGCCAAGGCTTCTTCCTGCACGGCTAGTTTACTTGATTTGTTCATCATTTAAGATAGAAGAGAACAAAAGTGCAGATGGATGCATGATGTTGTAAAACATTTGCTACTCTGAAAGCCTAGGGCATTGAGCATATTGTGTGCATTTTTTTTGTAAATGTTCAGTGACTGCTCAATATTTGTGAGCTTTAACTCTTAAGAGGCTAATTGAAATGTTATTTTTCCTGGTAAAAGAAGCCCAATATGCATTCTTCCATTTTGGATACATGCAAGGTCGGGCATGCCAATCTCTATTCTATCCTATTCTGTAAAAGTTGTGTTCGGTTCAAGGTTTACACCGGAGGCTGAACCAGAAATAGAGGGCAGTGAGTTAATTGAGGATTTATATGAACATTGAAATTTGTTGGTAAAATTTGAGTTTGTGCAGTACATGCTTGAATGGGTTAACATTTGTGCAGGACTAAAAATAAAAGAAGTGTGGATGTTTAAGCCAAAGATCTGAACTATGGAAACTGGAGTACCACTATCCAAATCCCAGAAATTGGTGTCTGAAAATTACAGGGAAATTTGGCTCATTGCCTGTTACTACGTTTGCTTGCATCAAGCTATCAAACACCAAAATGAATTGTTATTTGTTGGATGGTGGTGTTGGTATCATATACGTCAAATTGTTATGTGTTAAAATTATACACGGCGATTGCCTCGTATATAACCAATATGTCACTCACATCATTTTGTACAGAAAACTTTGTACCAAATTTGAGTAACGTTCTCTCTCTCTCGTCCTCCGAGGCGAAACGGCTCGTCTCTGCCATATCAGTTTCTGAGACTGCCTTTTGTGTCGCAGACCCTTTTACGTGACTGCTGCACTGGCTATGAAAATGGTGATTGGATTTTCTGGAATGCAAGTTTGCACAAATGGTGGTGGTTAGTATTTTTTATCCTTTTCTGGTTTTGATATCCCGAAAATTTTAATACTATTGGTTGCATTGAATTAGCTTCAAAATTTTGAAATTAATACAAAGCCTTTGCATGTACTCAAGAGTACGGAATTTTTTTTTTTTTTTTTGGCACTGCTTGAGACCATTTACAGTAAATGCTCAGCTACTGGTTTCACTTGCAGAAATGATGTTATCTTAGTTTTGAATGCAAACGCCATAGACCATTGACCGCGATCCTTTGGATCAAGGTTTGATTCATTGCATCTACTCAGTAGGAGAGATCTTGGAGATGTCAATTGCTGAGAAATCATCTTCTTCGTCATCATTTACTTCATTTGATCCTCTACTGAAGGATTTGAATGAGAAGAAGCAGAGCTTTCGGCGCAACCTGGTGTTGCTGGCGGCAGAGCTGAAAGATGTCCAGAGCCGTCTTGCTCTGCAAGAGCAAGTTCACTCAAGAAACCCTAACAAGGCAGGCATGTAATGTTCTGTTTTGTATTCTACATATATATTTTTTATGGTTAGGAGTTTTTTGTATTATTTTGTGTAGTTAATGATTGAAAATATCATTTCTTTCAATGGGTGTAATTATTTTTATTTTTGTGGGTCATGTGTAGGTTTGTTTTCTTTGTTAAAACTTTGGAATTTGTGTTCACAGGAAGCTGAAATCAAAGCTAAGGACATGGAGGAGGAGATCTTTAGATTGCAAAAGAGGTTGGAGGAGAGAAATGAATACGGTACTGCTGAAAAGGTCCCCATTCATATCCCAGTTTCGCTAAGCTTTTATGTGTTAAGGATGAAGAAATAGCTAAACTGAGAGATGAAATTCGGATAATGTCTGCTCACTGGAAGCTTAGAACTAAAGACCTGGAATCACAGGTATATATATGTCTTCTCTCATAGATATACATAACTCTTGCTAACATTTCTAATAATTTGTGATTAATCTCTTGTGAGGTGTACTATGGTAAACCAGTTCATGATTGTTTAAGCTTCAACCTGTTTCATGGAACAGTTAGAGAAGCAAAAAAGAGCTGATCAAGAATTGAAAAAGAGGGTACTGAAGTTGGAATTTTGCCTCCAGGAGGCTCGCTCACAGACACGAAAGCTCCAAAGGGTAATGATCATTTTTTTTTTCTGCTCTTTGGTTATCTAAACAAGAATTGTACTCATTGTTGTGTAATATTGTGATGGTAAATAAATGATTCTGTTACAAGGACTAAAAGAGGTGACTTGCTATGGAGGTTTCTCTGAATTCATAATGTTGTTTAATCATAATAGCCATTTAAAAAGTCAGTGTTAGGGGTACAATTTTTATTATTTAGCGGTTGGTACAAATTGAATCCATTGATTTGTATGATGTTATATGAGATCATTATTGCTTCTTCTTTTTCATGATGTTATATTTTCTCACTGTAAATATATTGTGGGGCTAATATGTAAAGTAACAAATAATAGAAGCAGTTTCAAATGAATTCAATCTTATCATTCTATTGATCTCATTATCATAGCCCTACAACTACTTCAAGAAATATACATGCACATATTCTGAAATACTAAAACCCTATTGTACCATACATATCCCATGTCATAACATTGTTTTCTTGATAGCATACAAACATTAAAATATATAACATGCAACAATATGTTGTCTTCTAATAGATCATGCTCGTGCATAGGTTCTTTATCTGGATTTCCTTGTCTTGATTCAGCTGCACGTTCCGGGCCATTTTCCTGCAAAGATGGATCTATACATCCTCTCCATTCTAATTCTACATCTCCTGAACTATTCTTTGAGTAACAAAGGATGTTACTAGAAAAATGCAGGCAATAAAGGGTTGTAGTCTAGCTGCTGAGATGGATGTTGTTGAGGTGTTGACACTGGGAGGGACCTCTGACCCAAAAACAGTAGGGGTGCCTATACTATTCGGGTCGCTTGAATTTAGTACCATAGGTGGAGCACCAGAGCTGCAAGTTCAAAATGAAAACAGTCAGACAAACATTTCAAAATTCCATCAACTGCTGTCAGCATTTCAAAGCCATGAATACAAATCACCATACCCTGAGGATGATGATGTTGTTGGTGTTGGTGTTGGAGTTGTAAATGGTGTTGGTGTTGTCACTGGTGTTGTAATTGGTGTTGTCACTGGTGCTGTAATTGGTGTTATTGGGGGTGTTGTGATTGGCGTTGCTGGTGGTGTTGAAATCTGTGGTGAAGGAGTTGCTGAGGATGATGCAGGCGACGAGGATGATGATGATGATGATGATGACGACGATGGGAAGATACAAGAACCTGTACCTGTGCAAGAATTCAGCAGAATCTTAGAAATGACTACAATGCGAGATATTGATTTGTGTTTGATGGAAAATGAATGACAGTCTTTACTTGGATTCGCGTTAACGATTGTGGCAGCCCCTCCAAAATCACAGCTGGTTGGTGATGGATTCTTCTGATAATAGCTGTTGAAAGCATATGAGGCATGGTTTTGAAGAGTGTTCGGATTGTAACAGCTCCCAGTCTGCTGGATAGGTGCACAATCTGCTCCCCCAATTCCACAGGCATAGTCCAGCGCCGCCTGAACTGAGCTCTCAGATGCTCCACTCTTTGCCACACACCAGCTCTGTCCTGAACCTGAACCTGAACCTGAACCTGAACCTGAAGGAGTTGTGACTGGAACATTTGCTGATGGTGCAGGATATGTTGTGACAGGGTTAGTTACAGGTGGTGTTGTGACTGGATTGGTGATTGGCACGGACGAATCCGTGGAGGGAACTGTGATGGGTGTGGTGGAGGGGAGAGGGACAGGAGTGGAAGCTGGATTTGTTGGTGTTACTGTCACAGGAATTGTAGCTGGGACAGTGACAATAGGTGTGTCTGGAGGGATGGTGATTGGTGTGGTTGATATTGGAGTTGTGGGAAAGATGGTGTTTGGAGGGTTGATCGCATCATGAGTCTCTACTAGTCCTCTGTGTGAGGAAGGAAAGATCTCTTCTTTTTCCCATTCGAGTTTCTTCCGAGCAAGATCATCAATGACAGATACTTCAGCATACAATCCTGCAACCCTACCTGTGATCTCAGTGTTGTTTTTCAGATGTTTCAAGACCTTGTTGCTCAACTCTGCTACCTCTGTTGGACTAGGAACAGCAGGGCTTGTAATTGTCATGACAATAGGAACATCAGTACCAGAAAGAACTGAAACTGCAACTCTGGCTCTCTCAATCATGGCCTCAGCAAACTCATCTCCCATGCTCAATTGTCCTCCAATACTGTCCTCTACAATGATTGAAGATCCAGCTTTCTTGATGTAGTTGCAGACCCTATTCAGGTCTCTGCCATGAGCTGTGCTCAAGTTCTTGAGGAGTGGCAGTGAGAGTGCTGCAGAGACCTTCACATTATGGCATGAATGGATCGATTTCAAGGCCGAAAGAAGCATAGGCAAGATATGATCTTGTCTCTGCATTGTAGAAGCACTCACTACAATGCCGAAATGGGGGACAAAATTTACTATCCATGAAGCAGCACAAGGGTTGGAATTGGCCAAACTCAAAACTTGTGTTTTGTTCAAATACAGATCAACAGAAACACCAGTTTTGGATAAAGAACTTAAAACCCTTTTGTCTGCAGCAAAAACCCGAATCTGAGCCGGAGAGACCTTGTTCAGCTTGAGGAATGATACTGTTTCAGAGGGCAGTGAAGCTGCAGCATTCTGTTTTGCATGATAGGAAAAACCCACCAGAGTTCCTGCAGATCAGCAAAAGATGTAAAACAAAACAAAGTGTTGAAACTGAAGAAACCATGGATTTTGAGACTAGTTGCTTACCAGTGGAGAAGAGAGGAAGGAGAAAGAAGAGGAACAAGAAGAGAATCTTTGAAGTTGCCATTGCCATTATAATGAGAGCCATGGGAGGTGTGTGGAAGGGGTTAAGGAAGAGACCCAAGTGGATTTTGAATGTGATTCATATAGTGGGAGCCAAGTGCTTAAAAGACATAGAATTGGAATAGGAATAAAATAGAGGTGTTAGAGCAAAAGTGTATAAGATAAAGAGGAGAAAAAGCAAAAGGTTGGTGACTATGTTGCATGTAAATGATAAAGAAAAGATGTTACTTTGTCACTAAGGATGGGGCAGTGGTCTCACACACAGTAGAAAGAATCATCCATTGCAATGCTTTATTTTAAAATTTGGTTTCTTTATCTTTCTCTCTTTCTCAAAAACATGTTGGCAAATGGGCAAAAAGCCAGCAAGAACACACACATGCACATTCATGTAGCTAGGCTCACACCACATAACATGCTCTATTGACATAAGCAAAGCTAAGCTAGCAGACTGGTCTCTCACTTGCCATATCCTATGCATGTGTTTGTTGCTGCATCTTTTTGTGTGAAATCAATCTATATTCAAGCCTTTTTGAATTAATAGACTGATGATTTACTGTGATGGATTGATGACCCAAAAGCTAAAACAAAAAACAAATAGAGTGATAAAAACTAAACAGAATATTTTACTGATATCAAGATTCACCAAATGCATTAGCAAAGACACTGCAAGTGGTGTCATGGGGTAGAGAGAGAACAGCTTAAAGAAATACAGATATTGTTAAAGGTGTGAAAGGTGGTTGGGCAATGCAAAGGAATCCAAAAACATGAACCCATCTTGGGATTTGACTATTTCATCTTAATTTTTGGTAGTTCATGTTTATCCTACAATAAAAACATGAATTTTTAATATACTAAATAGAAAAAGAATCTCAGTCAAAAAATTATAAGCAGAGATTCAGTCAAAACAATGAAAAGATGTCACCTCACGTCTTAACGTTCATCCCGCTTTTATGAATGTGTGGGCACGATGCGCTTGCTCGAATATGTTCTTCGTGTCTTGGTTTAGTCTCGGCCAATAAATTAGTGGAGACTCCCCGGTCTTTGTACTAAATTTGAAAATGGTATATGCAATTAAAGGGCTACTCATTAACCTTTTTATCCCCTAAAAATCCGGATATAGACTAATAAAACATTCAATGAGTGGGACATTGACAACCCATGTGGAAAATAAGCTTAGAGAGAGAGCTTCAAATTTTGGGAATCAAAAGCACCATTTTCTGACTGGGCTTTGTCTTCAGCCGAAAGCAAGTGATAAGGTTTCAAACCTACCATCTTCTCTCTTTTTTTCACTATTTTATCTCATATATTAGGATACAAAAATGGGGCCAATTTGATTTGGTTTGATATGATTTATGCCATTTGCTTTGTGGGTTCCCATATCTGTTTTGTTACATGCTGTTTTTTTTAGAATCTGGATACTTGTTAATATCAGTATATTATTTTCTCTTCTCTTCACAGCAACAAAGTGCCTTAATTTTTAGTAGTAATGTATACAAGACAAATGAGAAAAGGATCAACTTGGTTCCTCAAAACTTTTCAAAAGAACAAATTGAATTGATACATGTATTCTAGTTTTTTTAATGCCATAATCAAGAGAGGAAATGATAGAAAATCTTGGAAGTACTGGCTCAAAAATCTTCTGTAATAAAGACTTGTTGACATTTCTGAAATTTGAAGTACACAATCCATGGTTCCACCTATAATTATGTTTCATCGAAGCTAACGTAAAGGACAGTGAAAACTTCAGAAAAGCTGAACTAGACAGCATATAAACATAGAGAATCAACAAACTTCAGCTTGAAGACCAACATAACTATGAAATATTTACAAGCAGTTTCAAAATATTCATGCCAAGGTAAGCGTAACAACCGAGGCTCGAACCTGAGACCTCAAGAGTCAAGAGGCAATTGTACTAAGGTAGATCTGTTCCCTTGCAATTATCAACAAACAAGTCTGTGAAAAAAGGGTCAAAGACTGCTTCTCTAGCCGACTCATACTTGTCTAAACGCTTCTTCAATGAGCGTAAATCTCTCTCATTTCTTGAAGAACGTTCCTGCATACCATTGATGAATTTATAAATATATGTTGCCATGCTCAACAAAATGAAATGCAAGAATTTCGTGGATATATTCTATGTGAGAGAACCAAAAAGGAAGATTAAGGACCCTACAGGGTTTATTTGAAAACTTGCATTATTAAGAGTTCACATAGTTTCAAGAACTTGTGTACAGAAAAGAAGAGAAAACTTACAAATGATTTCTTCATAAGTAATATGTCAACCAGGTAGAGCAACCATAACACATTTGTCCTGGGGAAACTGTGCAAATGGGAGGTGGCAAGGATTCAGCATGCTAACAAATCTCGAATATGAGGAGGTTTCATGGTAAATTGTAATATAACATATCCATGCACTTGAGAAAACAAGTTCAAGGACATAAACAACCGTACCTTCCTTCCCAGCGATCTTCGGTTAGGTCTTTCATTTTTCTATAGGTTTCAGACTGCATAAAAATTACAAAGTTATTGAGCAACTCAATTGTTGATGCAATACAGATATAAGTTGTTACAAGGATTACACTGTAGTTCTTATTTCTTACCTGTTTATCGCCTTTTGGACCTTTAAACAGATCAGGGTCTAAGGACAGGTCAAGAAAAAGTACATCTTCACCTGTGAAAAGGGATGTATACAAGTTAACCTGTTTTGTTGTAGCAAGCTTATGTTGATAGGAATCAAAAAGGGAGAAGAAGAAAACCACTCACCAGTATTTATTCTTGAAAGAGTGAAATCAATTATTGATATTGACAACCCAAATGTTTTGACAAGCATACTCTTCCCCTCGAGGGTGAAACCCAATGTTAGAGAATTGTTTCGGCTTAGAAGTACATTACCCCTGTAACAAGTAAATATTCCTGAAATCAGACATCAAGCCAGAGAATGTAATGTTACAGTCATAGATTGCATAGTAACCATACCAGTGTAAATCACGATGTTCAAACTCATAAGCAGCCTCAGCCACGGCCAGAGCAACAGTAACCTGAAAGACAATGGACAATTGGTCAAATAACAAATTGAAGCATAACAGAAAGGCTACAAAATAAGAAGAGAACAATTACTTTACCTGAACTAGCAAACTACGTGCTTCATCAAAGTTGAAGAGTACAAAACTTTCAAGATCCTTGCCACCATGCGCTAAAACAAACACGACATAGCACTGAAAGAATATTTATTATTAGATGTGTAACCTGACCTGTTTGATTACTGTAATCTAGTAAATTGTGAACTTTTAAATAAATGGAAGCATAATTAAATATCTTAAAAACTTATGATGTCCACCACAAGTACCACAACTTAAAATTTGTAAAGACAACTCAGTTTTCTGATAAGAGGCATGTTTTATGTTTCGTGTACATGCTGCAGTGTATTGGAAGTGGGGAGAACATGACTTAAACAAACCGAATATATTATAATGAATTAAGCATACAAACACAGTAAATGAATGACAAAAGACCTGTTTCTTGGGGAACCCCTTGGGGTGATCATTTTCCGAACCATGCTTTTCGTCCCAATCTTCCCATGCTCTAATCAGCGAAGGATCATAAGGACCTTGGCATACCCTTAAACTGTAGAGAAAAAATTGATGATTAATGACAAACAATGGAGAATCTTACAAAGAAATATCAGGTGGAAAGTATAATGTTATATTTGACACTAACATGCATGTCAAATAATTATGTTAGGCTTGCAGATCTCTGGTCGAGGCACTGAAGCAAGCCTAAACAAGATTTCAAGCTCCAAAAGTTGACCGAAGTCATGTCCAACCAAGCACACAAACAATAATTCGGTTGCTGCAGCAAACTAAAAACTGGCCAAGTGGAGCTCTGGTTCCTCAACCAGACAAATAGAACGACAAATACATTAAGGTTCACAAATCTTGTCCATATTGGCCTTCCCCATGTTTAAAATGCAATCAATTTAGCCTATTTAAGTTAGCCAAATAAATGAAGAGATTTAGTTAAAAAAAATATGGTTTCATCGGAACAGGGTAGTTTTTATTTATTTATCAGCAAGCGTAACAACCAAGGCTCGAACCTGAGGCCTCAAGAGAAACAAGCGCCTTAAGCCACTTGCCCCGTTGATGGTTGTTATCAGAACAGGGTAACTACAGATTCAACAAGATTAAAACCTTTTAGTTGGATTACTTACTCTTTTGTGTCTATAAATGTGGTGCATGAATTGTAAGCATCACCCTTGTGCCCTCTTAACAGATTAAGTGTTCGGGAAAGAATAACTTCTTCCAGCAATTCTTCTGATCTCTGAAGTATAGCAAAACACATGGTTCAGTAATGTCACAAGTTCATTCCTTATATCCAGAGACAGAGAGGAGAGATGAGTTAGAGTAAATACCTTCTGCAGTTCCCCATTGACACGTAAGTCTCCATCAATAGGAACTATTTTGCAGACGTTGTTGCCAGCCTTAAAAGCTTCTCCATATGTACCTTCACCAATTTTCACAATATCTTCCAGGGTACTGAGCCAAGAAATTTTCATTTTTAATCACAGACCACAATAGAGGAAAAAGGATTGTGCAAAAAAAAATCATTTTTAATCACAGATCACAATAGAGAAAAAGGGATTATGCAAAAATACAGATAGGAAGAAAATAGTTAGTAAAATTAAAAATAACAGTTGTGCATCATATCATACATGAACTGCTTAGTTAATGACTAAACTCTTGGAACATAAATCAATTAGAAACCAAAAATCTGACAAAGTTAAGTTTTGGAAAATTTCAGAAAACCTCAAATGAGAAATATACATACAAGTCTTAAGTGAATGTGATATGGAGGTGAACATGGAATTCACCTGACCTAAAGAAATAGCTCTGTCTGACAGTTCTAAACTTTATAGATTACTTTTCATTGCTCTCTTTTTCTCTACGCAAATACACTTATCTTTCAAATCCCATTGCTAAGAAGCCTTTAAAAAAGGCTAGAACCATAATCAGGCAGCTATATTCTTAACACAAATCCACCTGTGGGTCTGGAACTAAAGCTTGATGGTTTTAAACATTTTGCTTTCATTTTCTTCTCTGCTGATGAATTCAATTTCTTTAATTATATTTTTAAACAGCTTAACCAGTAAGTTAGTACTGGGGGTGGAGAAATCCACAATTAGCAACAAGCAACCAGTCTTTTCACTACTAAAGCATGACAAGTTTGTGAGGAGATGCTAAATTCTCCACATGGTTTCCAAATGATCTAAACACTTAAAGCAAAAATATAAACAGAAGTCCAGACATTATACAAGGAATATCAGCAGATAGCATATACACATACTGCTTCTCACATGGAAATATTAGTACAACTAAGCCACCAAATGTATGATAACTGAACTAAAATAAACAAGCAAATGAGGATTGCATGCAAGTTTTGTAACTACTGATAGTTTAAACCAAAAGTATTGTCTTTAAAATCTATTTCATTCATTAACTGACAGCAAAAGCTAGTAAATCAGCATAGGAACGTACCAGTACTTGGAGAAGACATCCCCCAGTGTTGAAGGAGATGACTGTTCACAAGCTGCCAACAGTGCAGAAAATGGATCCAAATCATCAAGTTCCAATGAAGTTGCTGTAGATGCTAGAGAAATTTTCCTAATTGCATCATCTAGATCTTCACGAGTCTGATTGGCATTAATTGCCAATTCTGGTCTCTTTGCTGAATCGATACGTCTTTGTAATGAATTTTTTCCAGTTATACTTGACTTAAATCTACTAAGGACTGAATGTACTCCAAAATCTATTTTCAAACAGGATTTTTCTGGGGTTTTTAAACCTGATGAATCTGAATCATCACAAGAAATAGGATCTAAAACTGACCCTGGGGTTTCTAATACCTTAGACAGCGTGGTAGAAGGTTCAAAGTTATAATTTAAGTGCTTGGAAATTAACCATTTTTCTAATTTTGAGGACAAATGTGGTATGGCAATAGGATCACATTGATTGCTTGTGGCCCATGTACCAAAGTTTTTGGGTGAGGGGCTCTCCTCTAACAGCTCAAAGTCATCGACCTCTTGAAAATATGCCCTTTCCTTCTCGAAGTTTGGAGGCTTCACCACTTTACCCTGCTTAGAGCAAAAACATGAGTGGAGCTGAAACTGCATGAACCAAACAACAGCAAAATGAATAGAAGGGATGGAATAGATCTCATACAGTATGAATGGCAGGTTTTTCTTTTCTTTTTGCCTGCTTTTGTTGACGTTGAAGGTTTAAACAAGCAACAGCTGCAATGCTTACCCTCCCTCTGTCAATTTTAAAAACTAAATAAATCAAGTGGAAGACTTAGCAGCAAGCCAGCAACTTAGCTCCAAAAAATACGACAAAACATTATAGTAAAAATGTGCTCCATTACCCGTCAACCTATCTAGCATAGGGTTAATAAGAACAAGGACTCCACATGATTATTGACATACAGAAAAGGATAAAACAATCAGCTACTCCAACAATAAAAGTGAAGATAAACATATGTTTAGCCTAATATTAACTGTCCAGCCCGATCATATGCGAAGAAAATGGATAAGTGAATCCAAGTGCCACCAAGGTCCAAGGACGGACAGTAAAAGAAACAATCTTCAATTCCGCACAATCCAGATTCTAGACACAATATACTAACAGAACATGCAACGGGTCATCGCCCAGTTGTCCACTTAGCTAGAGTTACTAATCACATAAATATCAGCATAGGGTTAGTAAGAACAAGGACATCCGCATGATTATTGACATAAAAGAAAAGTATAAAACAAGGTACTCCTACAATTTAAGTGAAGATAAACAAATGTTTGGCCTAAAATTAACTGTCCAGCCCAATCATATGCGAGGAAAATGGATAGGTGAATGCAAGTGCCACCAAGGTCCAAGGATGGACAGTCAAAGAATCAATCTTCAATTCCGCACCATCCAGATTCTAGACACAATATACTAATAGAACACGCTATGGGTCATCACCCAGTTGTCCATTTAGCTACAGATAATAATCAAGTAAACCCCAAAAATTGAAAATCACCAACCAAAACACCAACTACTTTCCATTTCAATGATAACAGTACAAATCATCCAAAAAAAACAGAAATTTAGGGAAAGGAAACCTGATGGAAAGGGAACGGTTCCAACTAATCCGCTTCTCAGCTGCACCAAATTTCAACCGGTTCCTATTTTCCAAACCATACTGTTTTCTGGGAAGACGAACAAAAAAAAAACAAAAAGATCATTTTTTGTCAGAACCAAAAATAAAATACAGAAAAATACATATACATACGGATCTACGGCAACACGAATTTGATTTGGTAGCTGTTGGGTTTTTCTCTTCCTGGCGTAAACAACTTCAGCGTTTTGAGGCCGTTGCTCTTCTCCTTCATCTTCTTCTTGTATGATCTCTGACCACAAATCAACACTGTTTTTACCTGTAACACCCATTCAACATATGCATACGAAATCAAGGACTGAATATTGGTAGATTATAGTGTATTTAGTTTTCAAATTCCATACCTGCAACTAGAGAACCCATTGGAGAGAAAGTTTTGAAATTGAATCGTTGTTTGGGGCGGGAGAGAGAGAGCCTTGAATTTTGAAGGACTGGACTGGATATGCCAAACGGTGCGTTTAGCGAATGGAATATTTGGGCCAACTCGGCCTTTACCGTTACTGATTCTGTGACATTCACGTTTGTAGGAGACAAATGAATTTCCCAAACAAACTCTTAATACACTATAAAGTCATCCTCAAAACACTTCATAAAGGCGTTGTATTTTGCAGCCCAATTGGTCGGTTGGTCTAGTCCAACAATTGGGTGAGGTCGAGGGCGATATCGGGCGTTGCGTGCCTACGTGGCACTATCCAAGTCGTGGAAACTTGAGAAAACGCTTTGACCATGATTATGTGTGAACGAGCTCTCATAGGACTGGTCTTGGAACAAGTTTGGGCCTTGAATCGGACATGTTAAAGCCTCTGACTAACAAACCCTCACGATAGGGATCTGGTGTGTTTGTGAGCGCGGATGAGTGGTACAATCGTGACATGGCGGTCCCTCAATGGTTGCGTCTTCGGGGTGAAATCTCGTGCAATCAAAAGGGGTGAGTCCAGGTTGGGACCGAGTTCGACCCATAACTTAGCCAAGTTGGGGTTTTGGCTCACAATATCTGGTGAGCGTTATCCTGTGAAGGTTAGGAGAGTTACAACCGGTTAACATGACGTTTCTCTATTTATTGAGTGTCACATAAACCATTTGGGGGTGCCACGTGGCAAGTGGGCCACACTACTTGCTGACGTGGCATGCAGAAGCGTTGTTTGGCTAGAGAAATAAACTCGGCAATTGATGCCCAATTCGACCTTTGGTTGGCTGATTTTTGAACTCAAAGCGATCTACTCAACTACGCGGTAGTTTTAATCTCCCTAAAGCATATTTTAATGGGTTCAATCTTCGCTTTTTGTATAATTAAATTACTCGAGTCAGATCTTTTGCGCTGACACACGGCTCTTCTTTGAGTAATTTTTGGAGACACGTACTACACTTGTATTGGTGATGTTTTTTCTTATAAATTTTCATGCATAATAGAGAGAGGGAGAGAAACCAAACACTTTTTATCCCCTTAATTTCGACCTCTAAAACATTGTCGGCCATATAATTATAGAATTAGAGCTATTTCAACATCAATTTGGTTTCATATATTGATTATTAATGACTACTCAAGAAATAGAATTAAAGATCCAAAGAAAGAAGTGGATTGTGCCTAGATTTTGATAGCAACAAGGTAGCAGAAATGATTCTCCATTTCTCCAAAAAAATCATTCTTTGAATCATACCAATATTCTTAATTTTATTACAAGCCAAAAATTCTTGGGATATATTTGCACCAATCAATCAAATTATCCTACCAAATTCTATTTTATTTTATCCCTATGTTTTGGTAGGCCCCTTCTTTTCTTAAAATAAATTCTTCTGCACCACGTTTAGTTGGTGTTGATTCGTTGAATGTACCAACATTTTCAAGAATATATATAGGTATCCTTTGGGAACCCTTTTTTCATAAGGGAAAGTTGAGGTGATAAGGACAAGTTGATAGGGTCCATCCAGTTGAGGTCTCACTAGCAAAAGGCGCATACTAGGAAATACTGAAGGAGGTAGTACGATCGGAACGACATCCATTTATAACCTATTCTATAAAGAGATGTATCAAGCGAAGGCAGAGTAAGTTGAGACAAATAGAGAACAAAACTCGAGAGAAGAGACTAGCTACTAACTTAAGCTCAAATGGGGCCATCAAAAGAGGCCTTGTTTGTACGTTAGGTTTCGAGAGAGAAACAGATGAGAATAGTTGTACTAACTGCACCGGAGATTATCGCGAATAGATCGCAACAACGACTAAGAATAAAAAATTTCAACCAGGTCATATACAGAAAAGTGTCCAAAAGAAATTGGGACCTATGTACACATATAGATCCTATTAAAAAGGAACAAGTTGATCATAAATTAATAAGCAAATTGAACTAAGTAAAAAAATTCTTAGTTACATTATTTATATAAATTATTTTGTGTCAAATCCGTGTGTGAATTGTGATATTAGAAACAAGATACACGAGCTAATACATTGCTTATGTTATGCCACACGGTCACAATATCTTGGCTTTGCTTTTATATTGGAACCACACGTTTTGGTAATTTAAATTAAGAGAAACAATTATAGTTAATTGAACATAAAATCCATAATACCCCACCAAATATTTTCATTAGCTTTCTAATCAAGTTGGGCACCATTTCTTTTTCAAAGATGACACGTCATACATGGACTAATTAACCAACTTTGTATATATTTCTTTGACCCCATTTTAACCTCGTGCACCTAATACATGCACTACACGACTATTAGTGAGATGTTTTCGAAGGAAAACTTGAAATTGTAGCCCAAAAAACTTGAAATACATAACTGATTATTTGTCTAGGTGTTAGAAATTTATCCGGATTTTATAAATGTCAAAAAAGCTTAGAATAGAAGTGGCATGCTCACTAATAGAAATCATGAATGAACAAATCATGTAGGCATTGATTGCCACTCTGTTGGCGAGCATCCAAAGCGTTCTTCGTCCCATTCCAAGCATGTTGCAATTGGCCGACATATTTACTATGCTTCTTAGCCGAGCTCAATTTCATGAGTCGTTACTCTGTAAATTGACCATTTCGTTTCTTCTTGTACCAACTTAAAGATGAGTATTGCGAATATAAATACTTGTAATATTTTCTATTTTATTTCATCACCATAAATGATGGGTTGTAGCTTGCATGCAATGAGGCCTTCACAACTAGTATTTTGGAAATTAAGTATGTGAATATATAGAAGTCATGATATTGCAGGTAGCTAGGGTATTTAGAGAATGAAATGGGGACATCAAGAACAGTACCACTCTTAACCTTATCCATTTGATTTGTCTTTCAAGCCTTTGAAATTATTGAAGTTTTGTCCTTTCAAAGAGGAAATGGAACACTAGCTGTACACTTTAAGAATGTAACTACTTGATTACTTAAGGGGTCACTACAAGAAAAATGCTTAACAGCTACGGAATTTTTTTAGCTGATTTGCGAAATTCCGTAGCTGATCTTTATCAGCGACGAAACAGCAACGGAAGTCGATCCGTAGCTAACATCATTGTCGTTGATGATCAGCGAGCGACCGAATTCCGTCGTTGATACAGTCGCTGATCTGTATCAGCGACGGAACAGCGACGGAAGTCGATCCGTAGCTAATATCATTGTCGCTGATGATCAGCGACGGAATTCAGTAGCTGATCAGCGACCGAAATTAGCGACCGAATTCTGTCGCTGATCAGCGACGCTTTTTGGTCCGTAGCTGATTCCGTCACTGATAAGTATTTTTCTTGTAGTGGGTCTACCATGAATTAATGAGACATTGGTAAACAAAAGTTAAAGATTAATCATTATTATCTCTATTTTTGTTGGTTGCATTGGGGTGTTGATCAATAATGAGACTGCCTCTGAATCATGACTTCCTAGTTCTGTGAATGTATTTGGTTGGTTTCAACTTTCAACCCCTTAATTAATTGCATGGATCATAAGATTTAATTGGGACCATTGTGTAGGGGTGTGCAAAAAATCCGGTATCCGTATATCCGACCCGGAATTAGAGGATATATCCGTTTGGATAGTGGATATTTGGATAGCGGATAGTTGTTTGGTAAGAGATTTTGCATTTTTCCGGATATCC
>JAYMTF010002159.1:0-19392 GCA_036897485.1 Pelargonium nanum | reverse complement strand
CATATATGTCGGGTTTTATTCATTTAAATTTAAATTTTAAACCACAAAATATGAAAAATATATGTGCCACATAAGCTGCCATGTCACTTTGTACACTAGGTTTTGTACAAAATTTAGTACATTTAGCATTTTTCGGAAAATTAATAACATTTTTAAAATCTAAAGATGTTGAAATAACTCAAATTATTTGTTCTATTCAAGAAAAAAAACTCATATTATTAGTTTGGTTAGATCATCTATTTTGATTGAGAAAATGTGTAGTTGAGTAGAGTTATTTTTCTACTTCCAATCGCCGGTCTTGCATTTATGGACGTTTTGAATTAATATGAGATCTTCGATCTTGTCAACAACAAAAATGATAGAGATGATTGGAAGAGATTTTTTATTTATTATTCTTATGGGTATTTTTGTCATTTCATGGTATGAGCTAACTCGAAAGCTTAAGGTGTCCATTTTTTTGTGGAAATGTTTTATAGAACTATAAGGTTCAAGTAATTTTTCAAAGATAAAAATAAACTAAATGTGCTAAAATAATAAATTTGAAAAAGGAAAGTCTAACTTTTACTTCTCTTTCTACTATATGACAAAAGTAAAACTTTCACACCTTTTGTCGTTGTTATGAAAACAACCAAAAATTAGGTTGATCTTACCATTTCTAAAGTAAACAGATATGTTTTTATTTTCACCCGCCTAATTTTATATGGGGTAGACCCTACCTTACAACAATCACTGTGTGTTATATATTTACTCTTTCATTCTCATAAACACGTGTTTTAACAAATTCAAGTGATACTAACTAATTTATTGAAGAAAAATTATTAATAAATCATGCATACTTACATTTATTTTGAAACAGAAATTCAACTCACTTACACTTATTTTTAGGTGTAAACCACATGTTTAATACTGCTCGGAATTTAGTCACACTTAAAGTTCTTCGCCCCACCCCATGTGTGTAAAGTAGTGATCGAACTCGAAAACTCTTGTTACAATCTCAACATGTGTTGGTAATTGAGTTACCACCCATTGGTTATGACATATTTTGAAACGGAATGAATACTAAGTAGCACGGGCACTTGCCTGACCTGACCTCCAAGGAGGAGATCAGGCAGAGGGAGAGATTTGAGGTTTGTACCATTGTTACTGAATCCATCAAATAAGCATGAACAGAACATACACCACATTACTAGTACTAATTTATTCACCTTGCAAATGTGTATTTTCTTTCACTCATATACCTCTCCAAAATACAAATTCTCATCTTTTCATATACTGATCCCAACATTTCTATTCATTACCATGATGCAACATTGCCAGATGAAAAAAAAACATTCTTGACAGATGCAAAAAGAGCTGCATTAGGTTCAGTAGGAGAAGATCACAATGCTAAAAAAAGATATGGTATGTAAATCATTGGGTTTGCAAGCTTTATTTATTCAAAAGTTGGCCCTTTTATACCATTTATCATCCATCCTTGCGTTTCAGATTCCCTTGCCCTTGATCCACTTCGAATCAAGCAAAATAAAACCCGACACAGAATAAAGAAAGAGGGGCAATGTGTAGACCTCTGCTTCTTCGCAGCAATGTGATGCCCAAATCCCGACACTAATTAATTTCTCTTCACAAATCGGCCCTGTAAAATTCAGAATAACTTTAGCTGTAAGCAAGAGAATGACAGCTCAAAAGTTCCTTACAAGATTTTAGCTATCTAATTCCATTTCCAAGGAAATGCATTATAAGTTGATTGCTTATTTGGATGTATATATCTTTATACTGTATTTTCTAAATCTGCTGATGTTAATGGCTTGTGACTTTAACTTCTAAATCCATCAACTTGATTCAATACCGATGTCTACACATTGCATAAGAAAACAAAACACTGAAATCTAATGTTTGCCGCCAAAGCGACAATGGCAACAACATTGAGAGCAGATGAGGAATTAGTAATTACCTTCATACGAGGGCGCTTCTCAGCATTGAGCTTTCGAACCTCATATCGTATCCGCTTGGAGAAGAGTCTGTTTTGCCTTTTCTCCTTGTACCTCAACACACTCGCCTCCCGTTGCCCCAGCCTACTCCAACCCTCTTTCCCTCCATCTTCCTCAGTTTTCACGCTACTCGTTATACTCCCGCTGTTTTCAGGGACAGTCCATAGATTACCAACACTCCCCCAACCATCCATCACAACCTGCACAACCGAACAAAGTTTCATTCGCCGCTAACATTAGTTTCCGAATCTTCACAAACCCCTATCAATACTATATACATGCCCAAAATTCTACTCCCATACTAACTTTAGAATGCAGATATGCATCATCTAACAAGATCAATTGATAGGTAACCCGTGGAAGTATTTCACCGGTGCATCCTTGACAACATTTGGAAGCTTTCCCATAGAGATATTGATCCAATTAACACTCAGGGGTGAGTATATGTATGATATTTTTCATGCATGACTACTAAAAATCAACAAAATTAATGAAAATGACAGTGTAGGAGTGAAATTGATATAGTAGCTCCCAATTAGCATCAAATGGTTCCAAACTAGGAACTGTGTAGAGTGCTCTCTCATCTCATCTGGGCCACCACTCAACACAGACAAAGAACACAGCTGAGCAAAAGGTTCGCTTGGGTTCGGTTCTGTTCAGTTCTGGGACCCTAAACAGTAAAAAAAAAAAGTCCCAAAAACCTGAGATTCCACGAGAAAAATAAAACAGAGACCTCAATGCGTCACTTGTTTGTGCATTGAGGTCTCTGTTATGCACAAACAAGTGACTGTTGTCACTTGTTGTGCTTGCATCAGCATCACATTAAATGCGCAACAACAATCCACGGACTCTACACTTCGATCTCAACCCAATTCCTATCCAAATACCATGTTCTGATTCACACAATTATTAACATCATTTGATTTAAATTAACAAACATAAGATTGTATAATTAAGGATCTGTCATTTGTGATATATATACTTACGTTTTTGTCGGCGCCGGAGCCGAAGAAGTCGTCGTCGTGCAAATCGGGGACGGTTTGGGGGCACTGATCGCCGCCGTGATCTTCAATGTAGAGCGACCCCTTGTCGGACCAAGCGTCCAAGATCTCCTGATAATCAAGCTTCAGCGACAGCGATCTGGGCGGCGCCGTTTTGATCGGCCGCCGCGACGGAGCCGCGGCGGAGCAGCTGGTGACCTCATCCTCCGCCGCCGTGGCCTTTTTCTCCACCACCTCCTCGTAGACCACGTCCACGTCCTCTGCCACCCCCTTTAGTACCTTCACCACCTCCTCCACGGCGAAGACATCCACCACCGCTAGTTTTTCTACCACCACCTCTAGTACCTTCCCCACCTCCTCCACGGCGACGTCCACCACCGCTAGTATTTCTACCACCGCCTTTAGTACCTTCCCCACCACCACCTCCTAGACCACGTCCACGTCCACCTCCGCTAGTAACATTACCACCACCTTTAGTAGCTTCTCCGCCACCACCTCCGCTCGTATCATTACCAGGACCGCCTCTACCAATCATATTTCCACCACTAGTCCCCTCTCCACCACCAATACAAGATTTTCCACCTCTTGTCCCCATGTTTTCTCCACCTCCCTCACCCCTTGTCCCCATATTTTCACCACCCTAGTCCTCCAGATAATCTTCTTTCGCCACCGCCGCCTCCTCTCCGATGCAATGACCCACCGTACTACTACTACTACTATTATTTTTTTTTCTTTGTTTCTCAACTTGTAGCTGTGAAATAATCTGAAAGTAGATTTTTGTATTCAATGCTAGTTGTTTCTTGTGTTCATCACCTGTTCCTATTGTTACAATTGAAAACTTTCAAGAAACAAAAAGACAATTACGGAAAAACCAACTCTTTAATTGTATAATAAACTCCAGAGGAACATTTACAATATGAATGTATACAAAATGAGTATCAAAAAATCAATGTTTCTATGGTTTACTAAAATGAAGGTGGTGGTGGGACATCAAGGGTTGTTCCAGCTCGAATCTGACCCCATCCAATAAGACGCCAGTGGTTATCAATTCGTCGACTCAGTGCAATCTTCTCGTCAATGCTGGTGCACACTGGAGATGTGAGCTGCAACTTCACCAAATCAATCCTCACTCCAAGAACACGAGCACCAGTCGACATGGATCCAATGTTCACCATCAGTATCTCTCCCCTGGTTAGCTTCGAGACCCTT
This sequence comes from Pelargonium nanum, assembly GCA_036897485.1. Classification (NCBI taxonomy): domain Eukaryota; kingdom Viridiplantae; phylum Streptophyta; class Magnoliopsida; order Geraniales; family Geraniaceae; genus Pelargonium; species Pelargonium nanum. Next base: position 15,194 of record JAYMTF010002159.1, on the reverse strand, counting down.
CCCTGCCTTTCACTGCCTGTTGTCCTAACGCCCAGAAGCCGTCTTAGCAGGTAATAGCTAACCTGCAAACCAAGAAAATTATTGTTTAAGAAACTGCACATAGAGCAAATAATTGGATGCTGCTAGCTCCAAGCTGTCCTTACCTCAAGCTCAACGAAGATATCAGGAAGTGACTTGACCTCTCCAAGAACCTGACCCACCAGCCTATCAGCACGCGTCAAGGTAGGATCCAAAGTTGTACCAACTCCAATGAGGCCTCCTGGAACAGCAAATTGTAGCTCATTTTGCTCGGCGTATAATGAAACAATCCGGGAAAAGATCGGTGAGCATCTGATGTTCCCGTTCTCGTCTTTCACAACTATCCCGGGGCGAACCTCAATAAGTTGATTAACCCTCAAAACACCCTGCACAGAAGCTTTTGTCAGACATGGTACTAACAAATTGCAAGTATGTACTGTAAAATGTAGTTCCATAAGCAACTTTATGATCAGTGAACTAGATAGAATAAATTTAGTATATACTCTGGACAGAACAAAATGACCCAAATTGTGTACTGAAATGTTCACAGGAAAAGCCACGAATTTACTTAAGATCTAATAGAGTTCTGGGGATGGCATGGGCAGAGAGGATGTGAACTATCCTATAAGTTACATGACTGATGACACTAACTTTCTAGTAATGAAGAACAAAACATACCTGGAGGATGCTTCCACCAGCTACACCACCTCTAATTTGATCAACTTCATAACCCGGCTTATTAACATCGAATGATCGGATGACTATCATGATGGGTGGTGAGATAAAATTCCTCTGTGGAATGGGAATCTTTTTCACAATGTACTCACACACAGCATCAATGTTATACTTCAACTGTGCAGAAATTGGCACCACTGGTGCACTATCAGCAGCAGTGCCCTGTCAATAAAAAAGATAAAAGATCATAATTTAGCACATGAACTTGTAGCTGGTAATTGAGGAGATTTGGCAGTGTAAAATAAATAATCCAACAGAACCTACTTTAATGAAATTCTGGATTGCTTCATGCTGGTTGATTGCTACGTTTTCCTGAACCAGATCAACTTTATTTTGAAGAATGATAATGTGCTTAAGGCGCATAATGTCAACAGCAGCCAAGTGCTCGGACGTTTGTGGCTGAGGACAGCTTTCATTGGCTGCTATGAGAAGCAATGCTCCATCCATAATAGCTGCTCCATTAAGCATTGTTGCCATAAGAATGTCATGCCCCTTAAGAAAGTAGAAAACAAATCAGATCATACACTACATAACAATGATAAACCGAATAAATTGATCGAGACAGTAGCATAAAATCAACCCTATATAGCAACAAGAGTGATTGGAGATGGTGAAATATGCCAAAATCAAACCAAAAGAAAAGGTAATAGTGAGGAATAATACAGATTGTCACTATTGATGTACTATTGGATCAATTTACATGAACTGAACAGAGCGAAACAGGTAGCATGTTGAGTGTTCGAAGGTCGATGCTAAATCTCAGGAAAACAAACATGACTATGGCAACAAAAAAGATAATAGGTCATTTGGTACAAGGGTTTGTTCCATTCGCAATTTCTTACTTCAGTCCATGATCCATAAAGCACAATAATATAGCAAATCTAAAGAGCTCATAATTGATTATAGATGGAACAGCATTATCTTAAATGTGTATTGTTTTAACTTACAGGGCAATCAACAAAAGAAACATGTCTCAGCAACTTCATCCGACAGTTCTCAAACCCGGGAACATCACATAGAGGACTATCTTCCTTGCCACTTCCGTAAGCCCTGCAAATCTTATTGCACATGAGAATGAAATACAACAAGTTAAAAACAAGATGATTGCATATGTTATAAGATGTAAACTCACTTGTAGCACATGGGACGAGGACACCGGTCTTCTTCACATTTGTATATCTTTGCATTAGCATATCCAAGTTTAATGGTAATGTTACGCTCCAACTCGTTCTTAAAACGAACAGTCTGCAAATAATTGGCAAAACATCAATGCAGTTGTACTAAACTATATACAAACAAAACTATAAAAGGAATTACAAGCACGTTGCGAATTATAAGCACTATAACATGTAGAAATTAAAAGGCTAATCACCTGAACACCAGATATTGCCTTGACAACAGTTGATTTTCCATGTGCCACATGACCAATAGTGCCGATATTCATAGTGGCCTGGCGAGATATTACTTCAGGAGAGAGCGGATGCAACTTCGTTACATCCAGTTTGCTCAAGTCCTGCTCCATCAAACCTTTCTTCGACATGTTGGTTGATTCTAATGTGACCTTTTGCTCGGACAAAGCACTGGTATTAACAAAATACAATGAAAATAATCAATGGTTTATTCTCACTACAAAACCAAAAAATGCTACATCAATTTCAATATAAATACATGACAGATCACCATTCCGATTAGATGTGGAGATCAACATTTGATTTCCAATAGTACCAGAACTCATTCTTGAAAACTATAAATAATTTACTGTGAATTACCCCCAAAAACCCCCAAAAATACACAATTCAATGTACAAGAAAAGAGAATTTCAAGAAAGCAATGAATCAAGAACATACATTGAGGCGTTTGGTTTTTAGTTAACGCAAATTTTTGCTTGAGAAATCAAGATTCAGGAACCGGAAAAGGTGAAAACTTCGGAAGAAATTACCGGCGGAGGGGCTCCGGTGAAGTATCGATGGTCGCCGAAACGCAGTGGAAGGAGGAGGATTCAGCGGCGGCGGTGTGAGAGGGAGAGAGGCGTCAGAGGGGTCAACGGTCAACGATTTGCTGCTTGATCTTTGGCTGTCTGTAGGGAATTTGGGAAGGAGCGAGGTCTTTACTTATAGAAGTTGGTGTGCTAGAATTTTCACTTGTTCAATTTTTGTCGGATTTGGAAAATTTATAATGGATGTTTACTATACATTACTTGCGCAACAAGTATGTTTTAATATTGGTGCTTGGTAAGCAAGTATTTATTTGTTGATAAAATAACGTCCAAATTAATTCATGTCATTAAATCATTAAGGCATATTGAGTCAAGTAGTTTAAGCGTTTGGGATTTCATGGGTTACAGGGGAGAGCTACTAGCTCGAATGATCGGAAATTCATGTTATTACATCCAGTACAAAAATTTAGAGACCATTTGGAGGTAAACAAAATTTAAGAACTAGACTAGTTCAAATCAAAAGTTTAAAAACAAGATTGATTCTTTTTCCAAAAACAAATTAGGTTAGACAATTTAATTAAATCATAATACATTAGTATTAAATATTATCCACACTCATTTATTTACAGGCCAAAAACTCTTTAGCTCATATTCCTTGACCTATAGTCTGCACTTTTTCAAGTTGTTCATACTTCCTACCTAAAACAATGAATGAATTTTTTTAAAAAATGATAACATTAAACATATTTCAATGTCTCCACCAGCACTTTTGTGTTGCATTGACTAAAACATTCCTTCCTTGAAGGATAGCTAAGCTAAGCATTTCTCGTCTTTGAACAAAACTGAGTCGAAAATGAGCTAAAATTTCATCTTCTAGCAACACAAAAAAGAGGAAAATTATTGATAGCTTTTTTAAAAAAAATCATTACATTTTATCGCCTAATCTAGAGCTTGTAGTCTGGGTTGTCCCTGAGACCCAGTTTAGTCAAAACCATGCAGTACGACTCCCAATCAGTTCTTCGGAGATACTTGAGCAACCTCTTCCTCTGGTGAACCATCGCTACTAGACCTCTTCGGGAATGTTTATCCTACAACCACAAAATGAAGTGAATCAATTACGGGATTGGGAAGTGTAAATCAGTAAATGGAAAAGCTACCAACTTCCTTGCCACCCGCGTATATAAAATCAGCTGTATACGTGTGTGACCTGTAGTGGAAACTGCTCACGAGAATTTGTAACTTCTATCTCCAATTGTCGGCATATACCCAAATAGATCATATTGATCATCCTCATGTAGTCATGTTCAATAATCACTAGGCAGATATTCATAGCTAACTCTAACTCACATTGGTAAATGTCCCCTCATAACTAACTACCATCATGCCAAAGATCTCACTTGACATAAGCACAAACTCATTATGCTCAGTAATGCAATTTTAAACTTTAGTTATGCTAGGGATTAGGGATTAAGGGGAAATCTATACTTGACTGCGTAGCCCAGCAATTTGACCCGGAAAAATTTGGTGAACTCAAGCAACAACTAGAGATAACGAACTACAGCAGAGTACAATGATCACCTTTTTGTGCAAAACTGAAGATAAATGCTTGATCTTGACGGTGAGTTGTGCCACTGCAAAAGCAACCATGAGAAAAAACATTAATGACAACTCTTAACCGAAAACAAGACACTTCAAAAATGCAAAAAAAAAGTATGAGCAAAAAACTACAGGTTCTGCACATTTTGTACCGTCAAATACTTTCCTATGCTCCATATTGTAACAGAAGTTACAATAGTAACTTTGAATTCATAAATACAACTAATGAAAGCAACAACAAAATAGCACTTGGCGCACAAATCAGCAAAAACCAAAGAGGAGGTTCTCGGAGTAAGAGACATATACCATCAATTACCATGGATCAACAAACATTGGGCACTAAGTATTACATGATAATATGTAACCAATTCAAGCCAAATATATGTAGTTTACCAGATCATAATATTAGATATACCAAAAACAAAATAATTTTTTTACAGTAACTAGTAAACTAGATCCAAATTACAATAAGTTTAGTACTCCACCACATCTACCAACCCGAAGTAGTACCCAACAAATATACCAAACAAAGGTAGAAACTTTATGCTTCCAATGACACAATTATTGCCACCATCATTTCACCTTGTGGACCAGGATGGGTGAAAATATTTATATAAACCTTATAGTGTGGGATAAAACTTCATAAAAATCAGCCTTAGTAGAGAAAGGGCAAAGAGTCTTCTCATCACCTCTTTCTAAGTAAAAAGGATCCCTCATGTAGATTTTAGACAAGCAACAAAACCATATTACAAACCTACTTCATTTAGGCCTAAACATAAAAATTATAATAAAAAAGGTTGGTTTTATTACAACACATTGCTTTTATTGAGATCACTACTTTTTAACACTTCATAGACCATCCAAAGTCCACATGAATACTCTGGATATGTTTGGCAGTGAATATCAAATCGAGTTGGAAAAAGTTAAAATGTAACCAAAATAAATCCTAGAACCAATATAACAGTCTTACTGGATCTACAATGTTTCAGTTTCATCCCTAAATTATCTTACCTATACTCATATCATCATTTTTTAGGTCTTTTTTTTTTAGTTTTACTTGAGATATTCCAAATGACATTAACTACATAGACGTGGTACCTGAAAAGCCAACTAGAAATTGTTGTATATCCATAATATCTAATCAACACCATAGCTTAGAGAGGAGGGACCAACTTTATTCAATTAGCACCAACCCTAAACTTTAATTACAATGGAGACAATTCTTTTAATTAGATTCAGGCTCGAGACTTTATTCTGTCGGTGTTGCTCCCCTCCCTTAATATGTAAGTCTCAGTCTCTCAAATGTAACAAGGCATACTAGTTGAACAATGTAAAGATTATATGCTTTAATAATACATACAAGAAGGGAAATAAAAATTTAAGCTATACACAAAGAAAGCAGATAAAACATGGAAATAACCAACTCCATACTTCATCAAAGAAACTATGCAATCTGCACCCCAAGGTTATACGTGCAATAAACAAAACCATACAAAAAAAATGTACAGTCTTGACCAGAATGCAGAATAAGTGGAAGAGGAAAAAAGGCTACCTTGAACTCTTGTAGATCCACAATCTGACTCTGACATTTTAAATTCCTCTCTAACTTTTTGAAGCTCAAGTTTCAGTTTCTCTGCAGCAGACATGTTGTCTGGATGGTTATACTGCAATAAAAATATAGTACATTAGGACACCATCTTATTATATGATAATCATATTAAATGAGTAGAGTAACTTTATGTGAGAACAACAATAAAGCATCAATGGCTAAAGCCTAAAAATCCAATTTCATTAGGAGAATATGCACTTCCAGTGCAAAATGGACCTGACAGAGGCCTTATGTTAAACTTGTTCAGTGCCTGATACTATTAAAGTATCCTAAAAGGTATGTAATTTCATTAAAAACAGCATAATCCATTCTTCATAAATAAAATGAGCTTGCTCCTAGGTCAAACTGCAGAAACCAATTACACTCTAAGAAGGATAGGATGCAAATATGGAACCTGACAAGGACAATTTCAAACCAATACATGTCAGCTTGACACTATGTTGCTCACAAATCAATAATACCAGAAATAGCTCAATCACTTTAATTTCAGAGTAAACTTTGATATACTTTCCAAAGAGTTATATGACTAAATTACTCCTTCAATACCTTTTTCATAAAACAACAGTAAAAACTGTTTTGCAGAGGATCTCAAGCATCCTAGACACATCAAGTTAAGAGGACACAACAGTAATGAACTTTGGAGTTCTCATTTCATGGGATAACATTGGCTACATTAACATCTACACTATCAACAATGAACTGTGTAATATTATCAATTGTTCCACTAAGAAACGTGGGCTTGAAAGGAAGGTGAAGTAAACTATCTAATATTGGCTGACTACGTGACAGCCATGATGATGACTAAGGGTAGGCTAAGGGCAAAAAAATGGTACAAACTTAAACTGAACAGAATGAAATGAATTTTGTACAATCATAAAGGGACTTAAAGAAGCACAAAAAATAGTCTAGAAAATTCGTGACATCAATCATGAAAAAGACGTTAACAAATGTAGGGGATAAAAGTACTTGCCATTTCAACTAAATGCTCCTTCGGAGGTCCCTTCGTATAGTCTGGAGTTTGACCAATGCCGCCCAAGACATTAAGCTTACTAACTGAAAAAATCAATATATTAGGAGATGATGCATACGGCATAGCATTTTTTATTGCTGTCACTGGCAGATCTTGCTAAATTTTGTAAAGACCAATTACAAAACACAAAAAAAAAAAAAATTCAATGAACTGATATTACACCTCCCATACTCAAGTACACAACCAAGTTTTTTAATGGAATTGAAACAACACATAACCTAATAAACTGGATATCAGCCAACTTGAAATTTTATCTAAGCTCAATAAAGTAATTTCAAGTACACAAATTAGACTAGTTTCATTTCATATCATTCTCTTACCTGGAGACTTCTTGACCTGCTCCTCTTCCGACATGCGCAAATTCACCAAGCTACTCCTTAGATCCGTGTATGCAAGCCCACCAATCTTTGACTCAGCCTCTTTCTCCTCCATCTCCCTTAACTTAGCCAATCTATCATTCAATTCACTCAAAGAAAACTCGCCTTCTTCTGCAGTCTGCGACTTCAAATTCTTCAGCTTTGTCCCCAGCTCCTGATAAGTGTACATCTTTATAAACTCCGTATTGAACGCCTTGCTTTTCCCATCCTTATCCTTCCTCTCACCCTGCTCCTTACCAAACACAGACAATGGAAGTGCCTCTGACCCACCGATGATCTTTGAGTCCACCTTGCTCTCAACAGGCCTAAGCCTGAAACTATCTCTCATGGACCCAGTGTCAGTTTGCTTCCGCAGGCTTCCACGGATAGAATCGAAAGACATTCCCCAACCTGACCCAGTATTCCCTTTGGACTCATCTTCTTTCCTCTTGGCCACATTTTTGTAAAGTTGCTGAAAGGATATTGGCTGCGATTCGGAGGCGGGGAAGGAGCTGGAGTAAGACGGTTCGTCAGACTGCGGGGCCTTGGAGCGGAGGCTGAACTTGGAGAGATTCTGACGGATTTCTTCGAGGGAGGCAGCTTTGCGTGGCAGAGCGGATGAGGAAGAAGGTGGCGCCGTCCTCAGAGACTTCAAAGAGGATGGTTCTTGCTTGAGACTGGATTTGACATCACTGAAGTAGGAAGAAAATGAGGATCTTGGAGGTGCAGAGGAGTCATCACCGGGCTCTGTGGCTGATGGATTCGGAGGGGGCGATTGTTCATTAACACCGGCATTAACATCGCTCAAGAATGAAGAAATTGAGGAATTTGACGACGGAAAAGAGTAATTACTAGGGTTTTGGCGCGATGGTTTAGGAGGAGAAGACTGCTTATTGAGACTCGATTTGACATCGCTCAAGTAGGAAGACATTGGGGATGATGTTGAAGATGGAGAAGGGTCATTATTAGGGTTTTCGCGATCATTGAGACTCGATTTGATGTCGCTCAAGTAGGAAGAAATTGAGGGTTTCGGAGATTGAGAGGAGTCATTGGTAGTGTCTTCCGGCGACGGTTCGGGTGCGGAAGAAGAAGACGAAGAGAATGGGCGGAGACGAAGCAGAGAATGGCTAGTAATGGCTCTGTATTTGAGTCTGAGCTGAAGAGCCATTGGAGGCGATCTGGGAAGCTTGGTTCTGGTAGTGGCTCTTAGGTTTTGGCAAGAGAGTGAGGGTTTGTTTAAAATGAAAATGCCGAGAGCCTGGTGGTTCCTAGCGAACACGAGCTTTTGCATTAAAAATGAAAATTCATGATCAATATGAATCGGAAAAAAAGGTGAGAACTTGGCAGGAAATTACCGCGAGGGCGGGGCTCCGGTGAAGAGTCGCTCGTCGGGGTGCGGCGGCGGCGGCAGGTCAGGAAGCGGAGTGAGTGGCGACGGAGGATTTGGTTCTGCTACTTTTGGTGTTAGAGAGTCAGTGACTGATAGAATTGAGATTTAGCTAGGGTTTCTCTCTCCTTGCATAATTAGGTGCGGCAAGGTGTACGATAACTATCCTCAACTACCATTTAAGCCTCCATGGTTTTGGAGGGATTGGAGTCTACCACTTTTTTTAGCGCAAAAAATTAATAAACTGAAAACTTAAACTAATTCACTCAAACAAGTTTAAAGAGATCGAAAATCTAGCTAATCCGCGTGTGACTCAGTTCGCAGACCAACTTGCAAACAAAAAATCGACACTACTAACCTAAACCACAATGGCTAAAGCATCATGAATAATCAAACTGAATGCACTTAAAACCTCTCCGTCAATCTAAATAATCTAGTTGAACACACTGAAATACTCCTTCAGCCTAAAGAGTGCGAATAACTGACATCATGTGGACTTAAAGTTTAAAGCGGTCACGGGAGCGTGAATAACTGAAATTTTTTAGGAAAAATGTTCAAAATGGCCCCTGAACTATCTAGTTCGTGTCATTTTGGTCCTTGAACCATCAAACGTGTCAATTCAATCCAAAAGATAGGTGAAAGAGCAGTCATGGTCTAAACGTTTCCGAAAACCGAGTCCTGTCAGGACATTCTGTTAAAATCACTGACGAAACCGTTAAATTTTCATTAAAAAATATTTTTTAGAAAAATTTCATGTCATCAAAACTTAACGGATTTCGTCAGTATTTTGACGGAATGTCCTGATGGAACTTGGTTTTTGGAAACATTGGATTATAACGGCTCTTTCGCTTATCTTTTAGACTAAAATGACACGTTTGATATGAACCAAAATGACACGAACTGTATAGTTCAGGGACCATTTTGGACCTTTTTCTAAATTTTTATGATTCTACTATATGATTGTTCAAGTATATCTAGCTCGCCAATGTGAAATATTAGGTCCATCTCAGCATCACATATCCACAAACCCAGGCCTACTCCGCAGCAGATAGGCCCATAAGCAGCATAGGAATAAAAAGGCCTTAAAGTGATCAAATAACATGGTTAAGGAAAGGCCCAACTGTATATCTACTTGTGGTTCAAAATATATGTAGCCACTCGATTTCGGATTGAATTTGTTCGAACAAGAATCTAACCCTAAAATTGATTAGGTCGGATTTAATTTTATATGCTCACTTGTTCGCCGAAAATTTATTTGATCGGATACAATTCATATCTAAACTATCAGCTCCGGTTCTAAGAAGCAAAAATAATTTCAAGTCATGTCGGAGTAGGTGCTTGGGAGAGAAGAAAAGTGGTTCAATTCCAAAATAAAGATCATTGTTTTAAAAGGTTAATAATTGGCTAATTGCTTCAAAGAAACTGAAAAAAGCTCGTAAAGAGTGATGAAGATGTGGAGAAAAATAAAAAATGAGATTCCAAAGTGTAAAGAAAGATTAAAGAAGAAGAAGTGAAAAGAAGTAACTTCTTTAGCGCCTTTCAAGTTTGAAGCATGTTATGCTTTCACTAAAATAACAATCAAATTAATGGTTAAATTTTAAAGTTAAAAAGTCACTTACCACATTAGTGTCAATATATATATTATGTTGAAATATTAATCTGAATCTTCAGTCTCTTTATTTTGTAACTATATTATGGGCGACATTAGTTTATGAGCATTATTGTTGATGGGAAGGTGTTGTGTTATTGATAGGAAGTGGACAATGCCACGTTTTAAAGGATAAAAATAAAACGGTTGGTTGTACAAATATCGCCGGACTTCTTTTAAAGAAAACGGGTACTATTTGTTATTATTTTGAAATAGTTTTTTAGTGACTATGTGGAAAAAAATTAAACAAAGACGTAGAGCCCGATGACAAACGCGGTAGATAACAAATTAACCATTTTGATCATTACTCGTAAAGTATAATAGTAGGCCGGAATAAAAAATTTGCTGAAATAGTGTCAGGCGGATGAGAAGATGACTCGGTCCCGGCCTCCTCAGAGTCACCTCAAACTTAATATAAATGGTACACTTGTCTTATCATAACAACCCAAAGTTATGTGGGGCCTGAGTGTTTATGAACAGACGTTGGGGTGTTGATGGGTTGCATTCATGAACATGAGTAGAGGTGTTGTTGAAGCACTTAGTTGGGTTTTGGAGCTAGTTAACAAAAATGTGTGATAGCGCTTGACGTGTTTCATTTGTTCAAATTTCGCAGATAGAAAAGAAGATAGGAATAACTTTGTGAGAATACCAAGTCACCTCAATTATATTGCCTATTCAAACACTATATATGTTGGGGGAAGGGGGGAATTAATTTAGGTGACTTTTGTATAGCAAATATTAGTGAAATCATAAATTCATAATAAGGTAAATTTTTCAAAAAAATAAATAAATAAATAAACATGTGTGTTTTTAAGGAATCCACGTGGCGTCCTTGTCATACCCAGTGACGGGGCTGCTGATGTCCACCTGCGACTTGGCCACGTTGAACCAATATGTCTTCTTATCAAAATTTATTATTTCTTATTTATCATCTGCTACTATTTATTATATGTATAGCACATCATCTCTTCAATAACAATATCCCCAAATTTAAAGTAATTATGAAATTTTAATTTGGTAAGTGAAAGTACGAAAACAGTGCCACACCGAAAGCCACACTTACCATGCACGCAACCCACATCGACTCATTATTATACCCACGGACAAAAGTCTTCGCACGTGCATCTCCCATCCTACGTGGCTTCGTCACGTGAGATAGATTATGCATATTAGCTGGGATTGTTTTGCTTATGACAACATTATTTCTGGATTAAACAAATTATTTCTCCTCAACTTGGTGCAACTTCATACAGTAGCTTTTATAATATAGATTTGAGTTCAAATTATTCATAATCTGACATAAATAGCATACATTTACACATCACTTTGTATACAATTTACACATATATGTTACTGAAAATTTTAATAATGCAAGTTGGATGAATTACACTCGAGCGATAACTTTTTCTTCCTCAATTGAAGGCGAGTGTTTCCCATAACATAAATTTCATCCATTTTCGTGTTTATTAAATACATCGAGGTAATAGTTGCACAATCTCATGATTTTGTGCTTCGATAACACAAATATGTCATAAAATATGAAAAATGTCTTTAAATTAATTGAAATAATACATAAAATTGATATTTCTCGTATTCATATTGATTTGATATTCCTATTTCTTTCTTATCCATAAGTATACATGTTAAATTTTCATTGTGATAGTGTAAAGTACACCATAGAACAAACAAAAATTATTCAAAATTCAACTAAAATTAGGTGGTAATATTAATTTTCACATTATATCTCCATAAAACAATGGTTAAATCAAAAACTTCAACAACAATTTGATATCTAAGGTAAAACATTTTTTTATTATATGAAAATTATCAAAATATCATGTTCAAACTATTTCAAAATGAAATTGAGATGTAAAAATAAATATGTTGTGTCTGGCTCAATTAAAGCCAGTATCATACAAATTAAATGTAGCATTATGTCATTTATATATGATACATTTTAATTTATTAAAACATAATTTTCTTACCTCTTATTTTATCACGATAATTAACTCATATCCAAACTGTTGAGCTTATAAAATTCATTTATCAAATTTCAAACTCGAAAATCACATGATAATCTATTATGTGCAACAACACTTGCACTGTGAAATTAATAAAATAAAATAAATTAATAAATGATAGGCATGAACCATAAATGTTGAGAGAGAGAGAGTGGGGGTGGACAGTCAGTCACGCTCTTCTTCAAACATAACGAACTGATTAATTAACAATAATTAGACACTAAACCTCACTCGCCCCCGTACGACGTGAGCTGTACGCTCCAAGCGACCGGACAATATGGCGACCGACTCTGACCCGTGCCCGAATTCTGGGGTTTGTTTCAGACCCGAACCACTCCCAGACTTTTCAGTCAAACAAAATTAAATTAAATTGAGTCACAATTATTAAATACAGAAAATAAATAGTGCGGAGTTTTTTAGACTTGAAGGTCAGACCTCGAACAATTTTTAAGTAAAGAAATGGACATTGTGCAATTGATACATGAATCTCTTGTACATTTCCACCTTTATTTGGAGTCAACATGTATTTCAACTAGATATTTTTTATATAAAAAAATTAAGCTTCATGGAATTTTATTGTCATAGTTTTAAAAAAAATTTGTTCAGACTGTGACGTGTTGTGTCAAGCGAATTTGATTCTCTATGAGGTCTCGAGTTTGAGTCTCATTACCGATGGTATGTGGTGGAGTATTTGAGTTAAATGGGGAGAGCTATCCCTGTTGGGGTGGCCGAGATTCCTAATACTCTAGATTAAATATCATAATTGTAAAATAATAATTTTGTGAGGTTACGAGTAAGATCATGAAAGTGTCAATAGTCGTGGCCCACTCTTGCATGAAAAATTACAAAATCAATGCGTCGATATTAAAATATTGAATATGCGAAGAAAATTGTTAAATTGTGCCTCCAAATAAATATAGTATCAAGGCGAGACAATTACTATGAATAACAAATAAATGTATATGATGAGAAAATTTATCTCCAACTCACCTTTGTCATACCTATCAGTTTACAATAACATGCATGTTTTGCATGTATAAGAAATCAAGAATCTACCTAATTCAAGATTTTGCACAATTATTGTATCTTTAAACTGAAAAAATGAAGTTTGCAAACAACCAGACTTCAAATTAAAGGTAAAGACCAGACACCTTTGATAATAATTGGTTTGTCCCTAAATAAAAACTAAGGTATGATTATGTAGAAATTTAAAACAATAATGTTTCTTGTGCTGACTCCGTCTGATCGGGGATGATCAACCCCTTATTGTTTAGAAGCATGATAGGATTGAATGACTTGGCCAAATGGTTCGCTGGTTGATGGTTGAGAGGCATTGTAATTTGCTTTCTTGTATAAACACAATACTGGATCGATGTTTCACTTTTAAGTCTCGGGTTTGAGCCTAACTCATCTCCGAAGGTATGTGGTGGAGCTTTGGATTATAAAGAGAGAGTTGTCCCATGTTGTGTAACTGAATTGATAAAATTAATTGTAAGTGCCACGACTTTGTAATTGAGCATGGTCCACCCTACCCAACTTTGGTCCCCTTGCAAAGATACTGAGTCTTGTAATGTGCATGTCCTACCTTGCAAAGCCTTGACCATTGCACGAAGCTTCAAGCTGGAAAATCTAGCATGCCACGACCTTGTGACGTGGTCAGCCTCACCTCGCTTTACCCCACCTTTGAAGTCCAAATCCCAAATTTGTAATAAGGAATGACGTGGGCTTGATCCCTATGTCGAACACTTAGAAAAAAGACCACATGTTGAACCTTGATCACCATGTCGCTACGTTATGACAAACACCTAAACTCGTTTAAGCTTCGACCTCTAAGTGAACCAAGTAGAGTTTCTCCTTCTTGTGACAAAGAAGGTCACGAACTTAATCTATTTCGCAACAATGCGACAAAAAGCAGCGCATCTCATCCGACTTTGACCCCCAAAGAAAAGCCTATCCATCTCGTGACAAGGAAGGCCGCGACATTATGACAAACACCACTTTCTCTTTGTCCAACTTTGACCCCCTTTGAGTAAAGACTTTTCATCGTATGACATTTGTGACCCCATATCCCCATTCTCACTTCATCTTGCCTTGTTCTCATACTGAAACACATCGCATTTGCGCGCCTGTTATCCACGCAATTTAAGATCGCCAAAGAAGCCACAAGACTCCGAGGGGATGCGAGACCCCAAAGAGAGCTCCTCACATTTTAGCAACACTTAGTCTCCACAAGATATTTTAACGCGCTATGAAGATTTGTAACATCTTCTCAACACTTAGTATCCAGAAGAGGCTACAAGAACCCAAACAAAACTCACCACATATATCTCCTCAACACTTAGCTAGTCTCCACAAGAAGCTACAAGATATTAAGGAGAACTCATCACATCCCTTCAACATTTAGATTTCACAAAAGTGTATAATGTCCTAAAGAGAGTTCTTTACACGTTCTCTCCACAAGAATCCTTGAAGGCTCCCATTGAGACATCCCACACCAATCAATCAGGTTTCTCGCCTTGCTGGGTAACCTTCGGGGCTCTCCGACTTACTAGGGAATCAAGATACTACTCGAAGCAGCGGGATCTTGCCTAGAAATTAAGCAACCAAGTGGGTCCCGAATTAGCTCCCACTCTTTCAACAACCAATCATACAAAAACGGTGGCACGTAACGATCTTGTTTTGAAAGTATAAATATACCCCCACATGATGAGAGGACGGATACACATTTGATATCTTATCTTATTTGTTACGTGTCTTTGAGAGATCGTCTCAAACTTGAAAACGGAAATTTCAATTAAAAACTCTAGGGAGCACACCTTTCAATCTATAAGGTTTTGTTTTATATACGCAATTTCTCA
>JAYMTF010002158.1:0-19400 GCA_036897485.1 Pelargonium nanum | reverse complement strand
GATGTGTTCTCTTGTCTGGATGAGAGCTCACGCACAAACTTGTGAGAGAAGTTGTAGGAGAAGTTGTGGGAGAACTTGTGAGAGAACTTGTGGAGAAACTTGTGGGTGAAGTTGTGGGAGAAGTTGTCCATTTGGCTTGAATCTCTGAATAAGTTGACTCGATCTTTGACCGGAGATTGACCATTTTGGCCAAAGTTGACCAAGCTTGATTTTAGGTGTCATGCTTTGACCCAATTAACTCGACCCAACCTTTATTCAAGACCGACTCAAGGTTGACCGCAATTAACTTTGACTGATGATATGTCATGCATTGCCACGTGTCGTCCCGTTATTGGCTGAATCTTATTTTGATTTTTTTGTGTATCATCACAACAAAATCAATCTCAAACCAAATAATCAAATCCATACCAAATCAAATAGAAAATAAACCAAATCCAATTACAACAAAATCAAAATTCATACCAAATCAAAATCCATAACACAAATCCATACCAAATCAAAATTCATACCACAACAAAATCAAAATCCATACCACAACCAAATCAAATGCAGATCTGGAAAATCGCCGGAGACGAGAGGGGAGATGGAGAGAGAAAGAGAGGAGGACGCAGCCGGAGAAAGAGCCACCTCCGGCGCGAGCAGATGGAGTGGTTGTCGGTGCTCTACCGTGTAGATCGACCACCTTGCTTGGCTTTGTTCGAAGCTCGAAGCCGAGAGAGATGCACGCTGAATATTGGGTGAGAGGTAGAAGGTTGAGTTAGGATTTGTTTGGGAAAGAAGGGCAAATTCGTCATTTTACACCTTAGTTAACTGGGTTAGTGACAGAACCAACTCTGCAAATCATAGGGTAGGAAATAGTTCGAAAACAAACCAAAGGGTGTCACGTGAAATGGAAGCTTACCATAGGGGTAAAACTGTAATTACCCTTACATATATATATGTAAAAACTTCCTTTTTCTAGTGTTAACTATCAATCCCGCAAGAGCTTGTCACAGAGTCACTTGTCAGTCAAATTACATCAATTGTTGATGCACATTCGGGTTCAAACTTCAAACAAATCATATATATTATATATATTCCATGCTTTCACTTTGAAGAACTTTTGTCCTTTGAGAGCCCCATATTCAAATCAAGGCTCAATTTTTGTCTCAGCAACTTCTACATTTAATTTAAATGATCATACATCTACTTACTGACTGCACTTCACAGAGCCTAAAACCCGATCCTAAAGAATTCTGATGTAATCAAAAGACCCCCAGGATGTTCAAACTGGGACACGTCATCATGTTGTTAGGAAATGCCATAGCTTCTTTGGTATTGAGGCTTCACCGGGATGTTCATACTCTTCGTCGTCGTCCTCCTCGTGGGATTCACTCCTATACTCATCATCCCCATACTCTCCGGCCCCTTGAGGTGTTCCATTCACCTCTTCACTCAACACCAACTTTTGCGTTGAATGGGCCTCGCCACCACGAGTGTCCACTGCTGTGCCACACTCCTGTTAATTATTCATAGTAACCAAAACAAATTAATAATGAAGAAAGGTTCTGAAAACTATGGCTTCAACATATGTTTTTATCCCAAACAAACCAAAAAGACCATCTCAGCAATTCACATAAGATTTCATATCTAACAAATCTATGTTCCAAAAAGATATAAGAGACCCCATTGACCAGATGATTTTACTAGCAAACATTTTCTTAGGAGAATTATTCCCAGAAATAATGACCGGGATGAATAAGTTATGCATCTTCACAGAGAACAAATCAACACTAAAATGGATATCTTAGTGCTTTTTCATATCCTTACCTCAACCAAGTATGCGCTTTTATCAGTCTCATCTGCAATTCCAACTGATGGAGCAGGATCAGCTCCAGAGTAGGATATCTCTTCCTCTGTACCTCTAACATAACCAAGGTATTTCTGCTTTGCCTTGTTCTTGTCAGAGGCTGGTAGAGCTACAACTGCAGTTCGACTGATGACCACATTTAACATATAGTCAGATGTCAGTGCTTGTTAACGTATGAAAAATTCAAATGAAGTTAACGCAAGACAAAGAGGATAACATACTTTTTCGGTCGCCGAAGGTTATATCTGGCTTCTCCTGTAGTTAGCAAGGGTGGAACAACCTTTTGTCGCCTTTTTCTGCGCTGGCCTGTCATGACACTGTCAGAGTGTCCATCACTTTCATCATAATCATGCTTACTGACTGTAGTTTGAGATGTTTCAAAACGGTTGCGCTTCCGCACACTTCTAGGGGTTCCTTTACTGACAAGACTAGATTCTTCCTGACTGTCAACATTTGTATGGAGATAATCCTCATCATTCCCATTCAATTGCTCCCTCTCAATATAATTCATAGAATTCCCAAATATATCCTTTCCATCTTCAACTACATTAATAGAGTGTGTCTTCTTAACTCTGGGCCGGCCTCTCTTGCCAGGCTTGCGCCGGTTAGCTCGAGCACGAGGTCCTTTCTCTGAAATTTTGATTGCACCATTGATGTTCACATCATCAACTGATGGACTATGACCACCGTTAACCTCTTTGATATTGTTATCAGATTGGTATCTCTGAACATCAAAAGAATCACTTCCAATCCCAATAGATAGTTCCTGCTCATCTTCAATGCTACTTAATCTTTTTGCTTGATCATTAATACAAGTGTGGTCTTCATATGAAGGCCCCTCGTCTTTTTTACCTGGCGATAACTTGAATATCTTTGAGGTGCATTTCCGCAGCCAAGATATAGTACCACCAGAAGGGGAAGATCCTAAGCCAGTTGCAAATGGTGAAATCTCACTGTTTTTCCTCTCAGAAGCAGACAGATCTCCATGTATGCCATCCTTCATATATTCAACAGTGAGTCTTGGCAAAGAATGGATCTCTGCATTCTCAATCTCAGGCAAAGCTTGTAGATCAGAAAGCACAAACTCACTTGTTATTTCTCCACAAATATTGCAACTCTTAAGTTTCTCAACAAATGAAATGAAACGATCCCTCTCCTTAATGAACTGCTCTCGCTGGTCCTTCAATTTCCGACTAAGGATGACAAGTTCATCAATGTCTTTTCGGATTTCAACTTGTTGCCCTTCAAGATGCTTTTTATTTTCATCAACTTCTTGTCTTCCTGTTTCAATTTTATGCCTTTCCACCTTCATGTCTTCCATTTCTCTTCTTGCTACATCCCTCAAGTAATTAATATTGTTTAGTTCCCTCTCCCTTTCTTCCTCAAATAATTTCTCCTTTTCACGCAAGTCATTCTCCTTCTCCTCCATCCTCTTTTGCATATCATTCTCAAGCTCTCTTTTCTGCAACTCAAGATCATGAAGCATTCTACTTCTTTCATTTTGAGCCTTTTCAAATATGACGGACTGCTCATGTTGCATGCTGGCTGCAAATGATTCCTTAGCCAAATTAAGAGCTTCCATCTCCCTCCTAATGTAGTCCTCTGTGTCCAGCTTCTCTTTTTTCATCCTTACTTCTTCAGAGTGTTTCTGCTTTTCTAGGCTTTCCTTCTGTTCGTTGATTTCTTTCAACTCTTTCTCAAATTGAGCTCTTTTCTCATCTAGCTCTTCCCAGTCCCTCTCAAAAATTTCCTTTTGATGCTTCAAATCTTCAACTTCGTTTAAAAGCAGCTCTTTCTGAAGTCTACATTTTTCTATTTCCTGTTTTAATTCATATTGCAACCGGAGAAATTCTGACCTCTCTTCTTCACTAACTTTGAGCTGATCTCTTTCTTCAAGCATCTTTAACAACTGTTCTTCATTGTCAGCCCTAATCTTTTCAACTTCAACCTTTAGACTAAGCAACGACTCTTTATCATCAAGCATTTGCTTCCTCTCAGTTTCAAACCGCTTCTCCTCAGCTTTTAGGGAATTCTCCATTTCCTTAATGGCTTGTTGTTTCAATTCTAGGTCCTTCTCTTTCTCCTTGAACTTCTCATTCCTCTTTTCCACATTCTGCTCTCTTTTTGCAATCTTCTCCTCCATGTGATTGATTTCAGCTTCCCTCTTCCCCACTTCAACAACCTTACTTCTCAATTCTTCATCCAACGATTTCCTCTTTTGATCAGTTTCCAACTCAAACTCATGCTTCTTTGCATCCAGAAAAGCATTGTGTTCATCAACAAGTTTCTGAATCTCAACCTGTAAATGTCCAACAAAATATCAATATATAAAAGAAAAATATTTTCACTGACAGTCTGAATTCATTGGTGAATAGGTCATATAGTGTCATGCAATATTTAATCACATCAAAATGTAG
Source organism: Pelargonium nanum (assembly GCA_036897485.1). Taxonomy (NCBI): domain Eukaryota; kingdom Viridiplantae; phylum Streptophyta; class Magnoliopsida; order Geraniales; family Geraniaceae; genus Pelargonium; species Pelargonium nanum. The sequence continues at coordinate 15,134 of JAYMTF010002158.1, read as the reverse complement.
TGGATTGTGTGTGTGTGCGCGCGCGAGTGAGACAAGCATGCTGTCACCCAATTGGAGAAATGGAACAGATTAAAAAATTATAAGGAGAAGAAAATGAAAATCAACCAAGGGAATCACAGACACCAAAAGCAGCATGAGAAGTGCAAATTCATATTGCAAATTAAAAAATAAAATAAAATTTAAAATAGAACAGAACAGGTAGACAAAAAGTACAATGAAATCCTAAGCTGGTGGTGTACCGTATTTCTCCTGACATTGTAAAGGAAGAGATATCCACAGTAGTAATACAATACACTACAACTAGAATTTGCATGCTGACAATTAGAATTCTCAAAATATTCCCTAGATACGAGGAAGGACTCACCCTTTCTCTTGCATCAAGTTTTTCTTCTAATTCGAGTAATTCCTTCTCTTTCACCTCTAAGCTCTTCCTCATATCATCAAATTGCTGCATCCAAAATATATGGATAAATTTCAGATAAATATATATATGACAAAAAACAACTCAGCATATACAGTGAAACTTGCCTTTTCTTTTATAATTAGATTTGCTACTCTGCTGCTTATATCTTCTTCTTTGCTTTTCAAAGTTAAATTCACCATGTCAATCTTCTTTTGAGACTCTTCAAGGTCCTTCTCCTTCTGCTTATAGATATTGTCATTCTCATTTGCCCTTTCCTCTCTCTGGTTGAGAATCCTACGACCCTCATTCAGCCGCTCTTCTCCCAGTAATTTTCTTTCCCATCCTCGCAAGTCTTCCCGTTGCTCAGACAAATTAGTCTCATGTGCTTCTCGCCTAATAGAGATCAACCCAACTGAGTTAATTAAAGGCAATATGTCACAATGTGTAAACTATTTTGGAGCAAACAGATTCCAAGGTGCAATAAGGCCAAGAAGAGAGCATACTCAGCATTGAAGGATATGTGTTCAAGACGAAGTGCCCTTTCTCGAAATTCCAGCTCTTGAAAATTTCTCTCAAGCTCTGAACTCTTTCTGCTCAACTCAGCAAGTTTGACATCGACAGCACGCATCTTTGCCTCTACCTCCAGTGATTTATCTTCAATACTAGTGACCAAAGCTTTCGCTTCAGCCAACTTAGAATCAGCTGAGAACTTAACATCCGCATACTCTGAACGCATGTCATGCAAAGCCTTATCTAACTGCAGTGACAAACATTCCACAGTAACTAGCAAGCATCAACCTCGTGGTTTTATAAGGGCTAATACTGGATCAAACATTAAAAATCAACGAGCTTGTAAACTATGTTAACCAACAAATAAGAAGCGTCAACTTAACAAATAGGCCTATCATATCAAAGTCTGTGCAACTGATTTTTATGTATGTGTAAATATATCAATTCAGAACTAAATTACCATTGACTTTTACTTAAATGTTTTTTTTCCAATTGAATTACAGGATGACAATATGATAGTGCAATTTTGAATACTATTAACTTGACTCATAGAGAAACAATGTCCTCATGTCGACTATAATCTCCAAACCAGTATATGAAGAATGCATAAATAATATACATTCTCAATACACCTCATTCCAAGATTATGTGTTCCAATATTAACTGGTGTATAATCTATCTCAAAATTGTCCCAAGATGACAATACTAACCATAAAATATGCAATGGCAGCAATTGAAGTTTACTTTTACGAAACAAAGCCCTGCTTGGCAAAGAAATCAACAAATGATGCTACATGGCAACACTTGTTCTCATATTGATTCAACATCCTAAAGCCTGACTAAAATAATTGCTTGCCTGAATCAAAAAGTTTATCTATAGATAGTTGAAGAAGAAACAGTAATACACAAATATAAATTATATAGCAAACAAGAAAACTTACATCAAGCACACACTGCTTCTCAATGCCCAAGGCTTTCCTTAAATTGTCCTCTCTCTTCTCAAATTCGGACTTTGCAATCAAATGTGCTGCTTGTTCTTGTTTGTAGGCATCCCTCGTTTCTGCTAATGATTGCCTAAGTTCTTCATACTTAGAAGTCCATTCTTTTTTCTCAATTAGGAGAAGCCCCATATTGTATTGGTATTCAAATAGCTGCTCATAAAGTAAGAAAAGAATTGAAACCCTTAGTTACAAGTTAAACTTGCCTTTTGTAGAATTCCCAAATGAAAGAAAGATAGAAACCCTTTAGTATATTCGTCCCAATAAGCCCTACCCCAACCAGGTGATAATAGGCAAAATTGTGATTGAAAATGAAGGAAAAGTAGAATGACGCATAGCTATCATATCACAAAAAAGCAAAAATAAAATAAACAATGAACATACACCAAAGATATGATCAGGTAGATAACATGCCAAGAGATAGAGAGATGAAGTAACACTTCACTTGGATTTAACCTAACTTTACTTCACAGCTACCATATTTTATTTTCCATGAATTAGTTCTCTCGTGAGCTGGCACTTATAAATTCTAAGTAAACCTAGGACCAATCCATTGATACCTATACAAGCATTGACCAAAACACAACCAACATGCATATGGGAGACAGTGGAATAGAAACGCCAAATATTATGCCTTAAGAATATTATATTGACATTAACAAATAAACTCATAGATAGCAGCGCATGTTAAGTGTGTGCACACAGTACGTGCAACCGAAGTACAACAAATGGAATGCAACGTTATAAATCAACCTCATTACACCAACAAAGAAAAGAAACGAAAAACTAACGATGGCATTTGAGTTCCAACCTATCCAGAAAATGGATAACTCTCACACATGCAACCAGTAGTGCTATAGCAAATAGACCCTAAACATCATACCATATACGAAAGTGTCTACTCCATCCATCCCAAAATGAGTGTCTTGTTTCTCTTGTAGTTTTTTCCTCAAATAAGTGTCATCTTTCATTTTTAAGAAGTTAGCTATGCATAAATTACCAATGGTATACCTATAATAAGTTAGTGAGTATCACAAAAGTTTGTTACAACACATGCCCATGAGTATACAAAAGGAAATGTACAACACTAACTAACTTCTTAATTTTTCTCAAAATGAAAATCAAGTCACTCATTTTGGGACAGAGGGAGTGCTTTTTGTAAGTATCCCATGGGCATAACAACAAATAATTCTAACTAAGTGGACACTCATTTCGGAACAATTTTTTTTAGAGAAAGATGACACTTATTTTGAGACAAAGTGAATGTAACTTACAAAGACTCTCAGTTACAAGTTAACATGTAATAACATAATTTGAAACACATGACCTTCCAATAATTGAAACAGTATACAGAAAGTGTATCGCCGTTCAGATCCTGTACCATTAACATCCCTGCCAGGGCACAACAAATCTCATTTCGAATTCCTAGTGCTTTGGGTCCTTCAATGCAAAATGTTAGAAGCCCATGCACTCTGAGCCACTTAGTTGTTGAAGGTTCTATCAATAAAGTTAGCTTCAACACGGGGGAAGATAAAGAAAGGAGCTGTTGTACAAATTTGTGGATTTTAGACCGTATTTATGTGATGCACATGATAATGGCATATCCTTGTTCTCAATTGTCAAATCTGGGTTAATCAAAACTAAGGTTTCTAGCAAGGTGCAAACAAAGACAAGCTTAAGGATCAAAAGCTATTTATACGGGTTCGATGGACCTACCAACTCTACCTTCCACCCCAACACGACACAAAGTCAAGATTATCTAGACAAACATTAATAATAGTGTACTCTCAACATCCAAAACGTAATCATAATAATTATATTTTTTTAGTATTATTTTTTTCCTTTTGAAGGTTAAATTCAATGCAAAAAGGCTCAAGAAGTTACCAAAGGCTTTACTTGATCCCAAAACCAATCAAAACACCAAAAACCCACCAAGAGATTTAAACAAGCTACCAACACATAAAACAAAACAAAACAAAACAAAACAAAAAAACTTTATTTATTAAAAAATTCAATTGACCAACCTCACTTTCAAGCTTGGACATCTTATCAGCCACCTGATTGACTCTCGGTGACACATTCTGAACCGAGCTGGCTCCGCTCTTCAGCGCGTCGCTCCTCGGAGTCGGAGTCACCGACCACAGCCTCTTCGGTGGCGTAAACATCACGAGACCTCTCCGTCGAAACTCGAAAGCAAAGATCGCGAATTAAAAAAAAAATGTATCGTGTCAAACAAACCCTTATCCCCCGAATTGAAAATCTCGGGGGATTCGAAACTAAAATTCAAAAATCGCCACAGCTACTTGAATAAGAACATAAATTTGGAAACCCCCTAGAGCCACAGAATTGGAATCAATGTGAAAAAGTGCCGGGTTTGTCTCTGGGAGAGGACGGACGTGAACGGGAGTTCCTAAATTCCGGCGAATTGTGAATTTGAAATCCGATAACGTCTCGAAACAATCCTTTTGTGTGTCTTTGTGACTGCCAACTTTTGTGAGCTTTTGCGCGGATCGCTCACGTTCTTTCTTTCTTTCTTTCTTATTTTTCTCATATTTCAAATACAGCAATTCCGAGGACGCTATTACGATTTCACCCATGCGTTCCGTTGTTTCCATGTGGTTAGTGATGGCTGGTTCTGTAAATTCCGAGGTTGCTTCATTTAGCATGCAACGTGGATGCTTCGTGTGTTTTTTGGAGTGACCAAAATGCCCTCGGCTGTTTGTTGGAAACTTGGAATATTCATATAATCATATTCCCATTTCCCAGTATGGAAATGCCACGCTGTGAAGGAATTGAGGAGTACCATAAGAGTATGGTAATGTCACGTGACTTCTTAATACAAAACTTCCTACGTACCTTCAATGCAAGCTCAACACCCGCCACTACTTTTCAATCGAAGCTCAACACTAGCAGAAACAAAAACCAACCGTGTGCTCCTTCTATCACTCCTATCTCATTCCTTTTATACAATACCAAACAACCAGTACAAATATCTGAAGCAACAAATGCATTTCTAATATTTCACTTTTTAAGAGATTGGTTGTTAGACGCACTGTTAAAGCATTCAAAGCTTGTTATATGTAGCTTTTTAATTTATGATATTGTTGCTCAATACTCTTATCAATCTCAATACAACAACCCTATTTGGAGGGCACAATGGTTTTTATCCACTCTTTTAAGTTGATATTGTTCACCACTAGAGCAATTCAGCTCCTGCAGCAAACTGCTCCTTTTAATTTACCAAACAAACTAATGCCTATGTGGCATTAATCTTCTTCAAGTCATATCAATGTGACACCTTCTTTAAGGATGATGTAGGCTAAACAAACAAGCACTGAGATTATGGTACGGTAGATTGTTTTGTTTGTCCCTTGTCCATGTAGATGGAAATTTTATTACTTATTTTATGTTGTTTAGATATGAAGGTATAAGAAAGATCGATGAAGATTGTATTATTGTATATATTATAGGTGCATAGTAGATGTGGAGTGATATTAGTTTGGCTGAAGAAGGTTATGTTGTATATTAATATTTGGATAAATAGAATGTTCTAGCTGAGGTCAATTGATTGATTACTAATTAACTACATTATTTTGCTTTTATGCAAATTTTTGTTGAGTAACAAAACATAACTAGATGACATGTTATTAATCCTGTGAGTGATATTAGACTGAGGTGATTTTAGAACATATTCACAATTAATGTGTAATTATCATATAAATGGAGTCACATAAATTAACTTATTTGATGGCCACTGGCGGAGCCAGAAATTTAACCAAGAGGGGCACAATTTTTATTAAAAAAACATTTATTTGAATAATTAAATGAATAAATAAAAATATTAAAATAAAAGGGCTGGACTCTACTTTTGGGCTGGTATTTCAAAAAATAAATGTTGAAGTAAATATTTTGGCATAAATAGAATTAGAACAAAGGATGTAAAGGTATAGGAAAGGCTCGACTACCACTTTACTAAGAGACATTTCATGAAGATGATTGGATATATATGATATATATCATATTCTGGAAGGCTGGCATGGGCCGCGGCCCACCACGGCCGCCCCCTGCCTCCGCCACTGTTGATATATGGCGATAGATTCAAAGTGTTCAGTGGGTAAAGTTTGGACAATTTATCTAGACCTTGTTTGGATAACACTACTTCCAACTTGAATTTGTCACTGTTCATCATTTGCCGCTCCTTGAAGTTGGAAGTCAGTTTGGTAAAATCAAAAACTTCCAGCCAATTAATGCAACTTCTGCCAACTTGAAGTTAGACATTTTCAAAAGTCAAGAATTACCTCCTGCAGCCAAGAAGGAGGTGAGCTTTTGCCATGGTATTGTTTGAAAATCTAAATATATCCTCATCTGTGATGTTGTATTCTAGCTATCATTTCTCATCTTGTGTTTGAATTTTTCTTTTTTCACAACCCAGCAACAAGAATAATGCTGCTAGCTTTCTTCACTAAAAAATGTTAGACTATATTGATTCTTTAATATAGTTAATTTGGGTTATGTGAAATAAGAACTGCAATTATTATAAACAATTATATTGTTATCTGATACATAATATATTGTTACCTATGTGTTTGAATGATTTCAATTTTTATGTGAAGTTTTGATGTTCGTTAATGACTGAAATGTTAATTGTTTTTGAGTTTGGTTGACCTATTATACAATTTGGTTGACCTGTTTTGTTGTGTTTTGTTGGTGGTGACGGCAACTTATATAAGAAAAGGTTCACCTGACTATCTTCTGGGTCGACCTTTATTCTTCTTATTTAAATTGAAATTATTGCACATATCGTAGAATAGAGGAGTGATATTCATCTTTGAGAACTTTGGACATATATTACCTATTAGTTGTGGTTATAAAATAGTTGAGTTATTTAATTATGAGTTTCTTAACTTCATTCTTTTATTCCCATTAATTCATCACAACTCAAAAAGAAAAAAATAATATTATATTATTTAACAATTTTTTTTATAATTTTCATGCCCTTTTTTGTCATTTCACATTTTTGCATCTCCTTCCAGTTATCTATTCGCCAAACAAACTTTTACACCAAGCTACTTTCAGTTTCTATTTTACCAAACATGACGCACTTTTTCATCCAAAAACTTCCAGCTATTTCCAATTACTTCCATCAACTTTCAGCTCCTTTCTACATTAAGTAGTGTTAGTGTTATCAAACATGCACCTAGTGGTGATTTACTATGCAGATTACTAATTGAATTGGTCGGTGAGTGTGACTTGTAAAAAACACAATTACGTTTTCAAGTTGCTTTATTTTCTCAGCTACCCATTTCATTAAGTGGGTAAGTGTACCGTCTCTTCACGAGGGCACTGAACCTACAATTTTATGTGTCAATAGGCATTTGATAAAGTTGAAATGGTACAATTCTAACAAGATGCACTGATAAGCAGAACCAACGAAGTAAAACCACTAGTATTAAAGAGATTCGGGTTTCAAAGGGTGAATTGTTAGCGTCTAGATGACATTGATGGATTTATAAAGAGAATGGTACAAAAATCCATGAACCAACACCATAATTGACCTACATCAGAGGACCCTTGGTTTCGTGATGAGTTGATAGTAACAATTGAATCATATGAAACTTGGGCAAACTGGTCCCTTCGATAGACCAAGGCGAACTTCCTTCCCATGATGCATATCTAGAGGCCGGAAGCTTTCAGACTCGCGAGGATCTGCAAGCCGCACATATAAATAAATATCGCAACAAAGTAAACAAAAATAAGCACCTTTTAATGGTAAATACCTAAATCTGCAAAAAGCTTCAAAATTCACCAACTGCAAGCAACCAGACAACTAAAATTGAGGGGTAAAAATACGACTATAATTTTTTAAACTTCAAAAGAAACAAGGCCACCTGAATAGAAAATACAGGAAACTCAATTTATCCTATGTTGATACTTATTTAAAAAGGAATGTTTTCCAACAGAGCAACATTAAGTTTCCCTATTAGCCAGAGTTAGGTTGCACCTCATCTAGTTATTTATCTAAAAATAAATCAATTCCAAACATTAATATAATTTACGTAGTAAATTTAAAGCATGGGTTTCTACGGTTTCAAGGCGAAGACAATTCACCCATTAAGAAATCCCAAATACTCTAGGGGAAATGACATGAAACTATTGAATTTATCTTCACAAACAATGGTACAGGATGTATCAAAAGAAAATTTACTGGGGAACGACTACATAGTTTTGACTTTTGAACAAGTGACTAACTGAAAACAACATATTTTTTACTTGGAGCAAAAAAAATCCTAAAATCCATCTTCCTCTTTCTCTTCTCAAGAGTCTCTGCTTCAGTTGCTTTGAGGCGTTGGCAGGTTGGGTGGTTTCATCGGCGGGAGGGTAAAGTACAATAGAGGAGAGGAGTGAAGAGAGAAAGGATAGAGATAAAAGTTGGATTTTGGAGGGTTTTTTTTTCTTTTTTTTTGTGTGTCTAACTCAAAACTACAGAGTTTCAAGTGGTATGCATATAAAGTTATATCAATCAATGAACTAATATCCATTAGCCTTCAAACATGGGATAAATGTCAGTAAACCTAAACGCTTGGGTAATTCCATCAAATATTTACTACCGAGGTTATTATGGAGTTCAATGCAAAACATTTCCAACAAGATCTGGAAATATGTATTTATTCAAAACATTATTCTTTATATTTTGGATAGGAAGACATTTCAACAGAATTTTGTTACCATTCAGATAATCCTCAAAACTGAAGTCGTCCAAGCATCCTGTCATAGCCTCTAATCCTAGCATTGAAGATGGAATTGCTCCTGGTGGCCTTTGAAATCTGCAATGTTTTCAAGGAAACAGTTTGAAGAAGATTGTAGCATATGTGTCCGACTCATCAAAACTAAGATAAATATGTGTAGGTACCCTAACAAAACTCTACTCACATGTACAAATTAAAAAATGAGAGGCAATAAATAAATGCCAAGCTAAGAAACCTTCCAAATGTCATACAATCTACCAAATTAGAACCCCTAAATGAAATAAAAGAACTATGTATTGAAAGGCGTGTCTGGGCCTTGAGATGCACCCAAGTGCCAAAAAAACATAGAACTGAGAGGCGATTTCATTGAGGCACAGGTGAAGCCTGTGCCTTAGTTCATTTTTAGCTTAAGAATCAGATCATTTTCACTTTCTTTTTTTATTTTTTTTAGCGCAGATCATTTCCACTTAATAGTTAACACTTCCATTTACATTAGAGCACTATGATAATGACTTTTCTTCTTTCATAATTTACAAGACCAAATTTTTGTTTTGTTTTGTGAATTAGGACTTCTATTATATGTAAACTCTTCGTTCTAAGGTTCCATAATTGGAAAACTGTCTATAAAACTGCATTGTCAAGTGTCAACACCATTTTTGCTAGTGATAGTAGAGTCAATACCAGCAATATATATCATTGATACAATGATACATATTAGTGATGGTGATGATATATTAGATAATGATAATACGTCTTAGTTTAATCATCTCAATAATTATTTATATGTTTTGAACTTTTATTAACGTATATCAGTAATGTTTATGTTTAAATTTATAACTTTTTTAATACTATTTTAAAGTGCAATCACTTCGTTGATGCCCACACCTCACCATGCACCTATGAACAAAACCTCAGCAACACCTAATACAAAGTGGGGACTATGAACAAATCCATGCATATAACTTTAGATTTGCCAGCAGCACTCTATTGAAAATTCACGTAGAAAGAAAACAAGGATAATGACTTAAAAATATTAGAATTCGAAGCAGAAAATTAATTTGTTTTTCTTTATTATTTAACATGATAACTCCTAGATCCTTCTAGGAGAACATTTTGATAGGGGGTCCGAAAGTGCACTTAGTCATTATGTTGATATCCCAAATTCCAAATTCCTATCAGCAACATCCTCAAATATGAAAGGAAAATGAAACGGTTTATGACATAAAGAGATGCTTAAAGTTATGCAGTCCTATAGCAAACAAATCTTCTTTTGAATGTTGCCACTTTTACCATATAGCACTGCTTTACACCACCAAAATGGGAAGAAATATATTCTTAACATTAAGCATAAGAATAAATTTAGCTACAATAGAAGTATCAGACAACCCTATGTGTGGCAGCACAGATGTAACGAAGAGAAGTTGGGTGTTTAATGACTTATATATTAGAAGATCCGATGGATAAAAAGCACACATCTTCAAATGACTGGCATGCAAGTATGTGCATTTATCGTCAACTTCCAACCACAATCTCATACATAAATGGCCAATGTTCCTAGTACTTCAAATGATACAAGGCCCTTTCTTCAGTTCTATCTTATGTAACTCTGAATCTTTGTTCTCCCCTTAACTATAACAATTTCCGCTGCTTATGACATCAGTGTCTAGTTGTGGGAACTAAAGAGATGATTTCCGACATCAATCGTCGTACATGGCATAAGCATGGTCCCTTTGATCTTACTACTTTTGATTCTTACAGCAACATTCTCTAGCTGACAACTATGTGTGTGTGTATACCCTAATATTTGCACCTACATTGTAATAACAAAAGTATATACCTTCTAAGTTCTACCCCTATGGTGAAACAGAGTTCATGACTACCTGATATATACTATAGATTGACATAGGCATGCAAGATGGTACCTAATCATTATTTATAATTCCCAACATGAAGGGGACTAAGAAGAAGAAAAAAGTCATTTCATTATGCAAGCAATATCACACTGGAAAGTCTGTGGATTCAATGAGATTCAACTATCCTAATCATAAATATGTCACATTGAAAAAGAACTGAACACATGAGACATCAGAAAGCCATTTTTTTTTTCGAAAAAATTCCTAATCCTAAATAACTGAGAAGCAAGCTATAGGTAGAATAAAATGGCGTACCCAGAAAGAATTTGCTTGTCCAGATCCATCTTCAAAGGAAAAGCCGAGCCATAGGTATTTGCAAGTATCTTCCTCTTCATCTCCTCCTGCGTCATTATTGCCTGAACTCACCAAACAAAATAACAAAACTATTAAACTAGCATCCTCAATTAGGGTAATGCAATTGTTCATACATGAGCTCCCTGGGATTCCAACATAGTAAAACGAAATCCCTAACGTTAAACTTCGCAATCTGCTTAGGAAAATCCTTAAAACATTGACAATGAATTCTAAGATTTTCCAGGGAAGAAGAGGAAAATTACCGTTTGGTAGGCGGATTCGAGAGGATGAGATCCAACAATGTCGCTCTTGACGCCATGGAGTCCGAATCGAAGCGCGTCGTTTTGGACTCCTCCGATTTCGTGTGCTATATTCTTTGGTGCTTCCATCTCTCTCACTTCAATTTGTGTAACTGTGTTAGCTGAGTGTTGGAGTTGCAGAGACTTTGTGGGCAACAAACTGGAAGCTAAAATGGATGCATTCGATGAATACGGTACGGGCACGGCAAGGGTGGTCATGGACTGCCCTGGGCCGGGATTTTACCTTTTTAGGCCCATGCATTGCTATCTTGGGCCTCCCTATTTTATAGTTTCTCCATTGGGCTTACGTATATTTACGTCTATTTTTTTGTCTAAACCATGAGGTTCCTTAGCGAGCCCGCAAACTTGCGGTTGGCATCTTTAAGTCATTTTACCACACTCAGACGAATCCTCATTTGAGCCGGGTAGTACCACAAGGGCGGCAAAGCTCTCCCTACCAAGTTTTAACGCAGCTGCATTCCCTGACACTCGAACTCGAGACCTCAAGTTAAGCTGAGACAACCCTTTACCAGGTGAACTCGAGACTCATGTGTTAGTGTGGTATATTTATTCTTGTAATTTCAAGATCATGTGTTAATATATCAACTTGTTATAAATATTTTTTTGACAATACATGCACAATGAAATTGCTAAAAAAAAATGACACATTTTAAGAAGAAGAAAAAAACACTCATTTTATGAATGATAAATATAAAAAGATTTAACTGGTTACTGTCCCATAAAGTTCATTAAAATATTGAGGCACATATATTATAAGTTGGATTTATTTTCGGTTCTAACGTAAGAAGTAGGTGTACCCACTGATTATTCAAATAAAATAATAGATTTACCATATGACCATATCCCAGATTTTACTGGAAACTGTAGTAAAATATTATAGAATACAGTACTATATTATAAGAGGGTGAGAAAACTGCAGTACCGGTGGTGGTGCTGCCTCAGAGAAGCAATGTTGTTATTATATAATTTTCAGCTTCTACGTACTGTCTGTGTGTCAGACAAATAAATAAATAAACAACTAAACCCTCACACAGTCTGTCTTCTTTCTTACATTACCGAGCTCAACAACAACATTTCACTGCAACTTTTTTTTTTCTTAATTAATATTCATTTACTATATGAGGAAAATGAAACCCAAGAAGCTTCTTCTCCAACAACAATGATGGTAAAATTGTTGTAAAACCATTCTAGCTAGTGTTTGATACTATATATTAATTGTCTCTGCTATTGGTGTTCTTGTTATAATTTTATAGTATTTATGATATGTCCTTTCTACCAAACTTTTCTCACAATATTATGATAATTATAGTTTACCATTTTTATGTTTGAATGAAATGTTCTTAGCTAGTTTCTTGAACAAAATGTCCTTAAAATTATTGTTTGACAATGGTTAATGTTCATGTAAACTTTATTATGGTACTAAGTTTTGTAAATTTTGAATGAAGATGAAGTGAGAAATGAAGATGGGAGTGAGTGATAGAGATGACATGACAGAAGAAGCATTTTTTCATTCAGGTGAGCAAAATCCCCACATTTGCTAGTTAGTTTCATAACCTTTTTCTTTCTTTTCATTGAATGAATCTCTGCTTCTTTTTCGTAAGTAAATGTTCGATCCAGCTTGGCTATTTGTAATTCTTTTTCTCCATTATTTGATATGCACATACCCCAAAAGAATGTGAGTATTTTCTGCTCTCCTTCTCCATCCTCTTCTCCGGAACTTCATGGTTTCGATCGTCTTGTACGTGATCAACAATAAGAATTTAAAGTTGATTCTCCGTATTAAGGGTCAAAAGATTTGACTTCCACTGTATTGATAAATTCTTTTTGTTTAATAAATAGGGTTGTACTTTGTTTTAGCAATTGTTGACATTCTTTTTTAATTTAACTCACTCGATCAGTTACAATAGGTCAAAATATATAGCATTATTATTTTTGTACATGTCATCAATACACATCATCAAGGTGGCCCACATGGGTCTGACGTTGCATTTAATTTATTTTTCAATCATTCGAACCCAAAACGATGTCATTTTTGGTTGTCTAATTGAAAAATATAAATGAAACGCGGTGTTTTATCGTTGGAGAATGGAAGCAGACGTTTCACATGGACCACATTGTTTATGCATAATAGATACTTCATGAAACATAAAAAAAATGAGTAGTGAAAAAAATGAGTTTTTTTATTTGAAAAACACTATAAAAAACGGTTTTTCATTTTCAACCTAATGCGCCCGTTTGACCTGGGTCAAAGCAAACGCACTAGAGCCGCTTATCGTCTAGTCCACATAAGCAAAAGTATTAGTCTAAGTGTTCAAGTTCTAAGTCCAATTGTCCAAGTGTTCTCACTCCAAGTCAAGTTTATCCGGTTGTCTTGTCGCGAACCTGTTATCTGCGCATGGCAATACAACAAAAATGGAGTACTTGGTGTGGTTATTTCGGGACACCGCTTCAGACGTGAGAATGAGATTTCTTTCGAAATACATGAATGTTTTAGAGAGCTTTTAGAGAGAGAAAGCTAGAGAGATAAGTGAAAACTCAAGATTTTGAGAATGTCAAGATCTCCCTCTCTTACCAAGAGGAGATATTTATACAATTCTACCCATTAGTGCCACATGTCAGCGTGTGATTGGTTGTTGAAGGTGTGGGGCCCATTAGAGACTTTGCCCTCTTGCCCTCACTGGGCGCGTTGCTCATGCGCACTTGGCGTGTTGTATGTTCTCGTACGTCTCTCACGTGTCAAGGTGACTCGTTGTAGCCCTTGTGAGCCTCTACCACGCGTAGCCTCTGTAGGTATCAAGAGTGTTGATGATGGTGTGACTTGCTGGGGCGTCTTGAAGGTGATCCGACGGGGCGGAGACCTTGCGAGGGCCTTAATGAGATGTGTTGAGGAATGAAGTGAAGTTTGGGATCGAAGAGGGTTGACAATTGGGTGTTGGGCGCACTTAAACTTGATCTTTGAGCTGGAACGTACCAATGTCGCGGGATGAGATGCTTTGTGTTGTGGCATTAGTACCGTTTCCAGGGGAACTCATGCTTCGCGTGGCGCGGAGGGCTTTCCGGTTTGCTTCCCTTTTCGGGGATCAAAGTGGGTAACCATGAATGAGGTACTTGATGTAGTTCTCTTAGCCTTGGGGACCTCCTTCTCGTTGGGATGCGCTTAAGGTTCCCGCCGTGTCCATGGAGCTCTTGAGGGTCTTGGTTGCATGAAGAACACTTAGAGTAATTTTGGAGAACCTTAGTCATGTTTGGGCTCTCCGGACGGGAAGCTTGGCGTCACGAAGAAGACACCATCTGAAAACGGTACCCATGTCGCGACATTGGGACGAAAAGGCTGGCCTTTCCACCACATAATGTTCCCCATGCTGTGGGATCGGTCTCGTCACATACTTCTTCATTTTTTGGCGGCCCTCGCGGGTTCTCTCTAGCGCCTAATCATCTTGGGGGTGTTTGCGAACTTCAGGCGAGTGAAATAAGTGTTTTGAGACGTTTCGGGTCTTGGGTTGGGCGCATACATTCTGAACCGGGCCGGATTGCTCGGGTGGCTTTTGGTCGCCACGTGTTGTTGTGTTATTCGTCTCGAAACTTGTAATTTTTTGGGTAGCATTACAAGCTATTTGGAAAACTCTAAAAAACATATCTAACACATTAACAACCATCAATGGGGGCAAAGTGGCTTAAGGCGCTTGTTTCTCTTGAGGTCTTAGGTTCGAGCCTCGGTTGTTACGCTTGCTTATAGAAAATAAAAATAAAAATCCTAACACACTGGCTCTCCATATATATATGAACTCAACCACTTTGAAAAACCTCATAAGTTTATATATGCACCAAGATCTATAGCTATGATAATATGCAGTTAATAAATTTCTTTCTTAATAATCAGGTGTTTGATACTATGTCTCTTTTGAAGGATTTCAACACTACAAAAATAAAAAAGAGGTTAAGGATTCTAA
>JAYMTF010002157.1:0-19402 GCA_036897485.1 Pelargonium nanum | reverse complement strand
TGATAACGGTTTTGCCCATTTTCCGTCCAAAAGGGCTTACGGTGCAACGTTTTGAAAGTACAAGGTATGTCAAAATTCACCGATAAACCTTAGGAATGCTAGTTGAAAAACATGTTAAACACAAGGGATGCATCAGTAATAACCCCAAAATATAATATTCTTAATTAGGTTTATTGAAGCCAGGTAACCTGACATACGGGCAGGACAACGCAGTGCACTAAAAAAGGGTCGGAGTCACAGTTGTCATCAACATGTTGACATTTCTATAGGAAGCGCAATGGAGAAAGAGAAAGTGTGAGCATGTTAGCAGAGCAGTTGAAGAAGACCTCACTCATCTGCTGCTTTCTCTACCTCTCAATTCAACGCATCTCCAGGTACTTTCTTCAAATACATGTGTTCTTTTTATGTTTGAATTTGCTTCAAATATATGCAAGATTTGTGAAGCATTTAACTCATATTTGCATTTTATGCTGTTGAATCGTTTTGCTGGAAGTAAGAATTTGAATTCACTTGAGAAGTTGTGGCGTTATTTGTCCGGAATTTTAGTTTTCTTAGGAGGCGAACGTGAACTATCACTAACTGGAACGCTCAGATCTATTTTGAGTATTAGTGTATTATTATTAGTATGAACACATCCATAGTTTTTTTTTTCTTCTTCAAATTAAAGGGAATGTGAAGATTATGTTTGAATTTTTTCTATGTTTTGTAGGCTATTAATGCTTGGCAAAGTTTTGGCACAGAATTTGACCAGAAGACCATGGTAAATCTCTTCACTGATTGATAGTTTATGTCAGAGGTTGACAGGTTGTGCTATAGCATATTGTGACGGCATAGTTTGGAATTGAGTTATAAGGGAATGACCATGCATTATTGTTGTTCAGAATTTCCTAATTGGAGCATTCAAGCCACCATGTAACATTTTGATCTCATTTGCTGATGGAAGAACTCGCAAGCAGGTATGTGCCTACTTATTAATGTTTTACGGCTTCTATTTTTGCAAATCTTTTGGTAGCCAACTAGTACCTATTATTTTTTATCTATGAAGTCTACATATAAGAATGAAATATTGTGTTTGTTGTTGGTGACTATGTTATCAATGCATAGTGAATAATAGATTTTTATTGTGTTTTAGAAAACAAAAAGCACATTTGAGATGCAGAGGTCCTACGGAGCTTAAGCGTGAAGTGCAACATAATACGTGGGGTTCATCAAAGAGAAGCAAGAAATAAATAATTTAATTTATTCTCTTCAAATGTATATAGTAGTGAGACTAATTTATAGAATACGGTGCATATTAAGTTATTATTGTTTCAATTAGAAAAGCCCAAAAAGCACAAGTTCTTAGGAATGCTGAAAACTTAGTCTGATTGTGCTGGTTCTCTGTTCTGTTGATGCAAACATCGTAGGAATGTCAAACAATAGGGGTGATTAGTTTTTGTTGGTACCCTGTGGGTTGTACCAGTTTATGAGTTCCATATTTGTTTCCATCTCTTCCTTCGACCTTTCTCATTTATCTTTTATTTGCAATTATTTATTGTTATTTCAAATCAGGTTAGTTGCTACTTTAAGATTAGAGACATGGCTAATATTTTTCTTACCTAAAGAATCTTAAAGGCATCTTGTCTTGCGTTTAATATTTTTAAAATTCATGTTTGTATAGGTTCCACTAAAGAAGGAAAATGGTCAAACGGCTATGACTCCTCTCTTCCAAAATCAAGAGAATATTATTGGGGAGGTATGGTATTATGAACTGCTTTTCTTGAGCTTATGGATGATTTATCTGAAATCCTTACATAAAACTGTTGAATTGTTGCTATACAACTGGAGTTTATTTTTTGTATTTATGTGTTCAGGTTGTTATAGAACCGGTTCAAGGGAAGAAGGTTGAACATACCGGTATCAAAATTGAGCTCCTTGGTCAGATAGGTGAGCTTCATTTGCTTTTAATCATATAGGTCTATGTTTTTTTTTTCTTCTCTTTCCTAGACTATGAAGTGAATAAAGTTAAGAGCAGGAGCTTAAATTCTGGATAAAGTGGTGTGAGTTTGTTGAATCATTTAAAATTCTTGTACTGTAGTTGTTCTGTATTGTACTTTGTAAAGGCATACTTAGTCTGTTACATTAAAATGAAATTCCTGTAATTAGAAGAAAATTAAAGCCTCAAGAATGTTTGATATTATTTGTCTTAATTGTCTATATTGTTTATCAAATTAAGTGCAAAAGATTGACTGTTGCTAGAAACATATTGTATAGGTACAATTGTTAGGAATGGCTAACTAGATTACTATACCTCATAGTCATCATTCTTTGTTCGATTGGTTTTTGACTAATAGAAGAAAGAAAAAGAAAATCTTAGGAACTCATGTATGTTTTCCAGTGTTCTCCTTAGATAATTAGCAAACCCTATCAATTTCTCTATAGTGATAGAGGGGGCTCCAGTGACAGCGGAAGACTGAGGTGAACCAATAACATAACTAACAAAACTGATTTTGGACATTGTGATTTTGAAAAACAAAATCAAAATAACAACTTTAAAATAGAGGGGATAGAGTGAATCCGAACAAATCAAAGCAGTTCGGCAGAGGAATAGATGGGAAAGATGCCAGAGACAAATCTGGACATTTTGCAAGAACATTGGTGACTGGAAGATGGTAGCAATTGACATTACCCTATGGGATTGAAAGGTTGTCTGACGAAGAGTCTAATGGTGCCGGTGGTGATGCAAGATGCGCAAGAGATGGGGAGATTGGTGCCGAGACAGTGAAGAAGTGTGATTTTTTGGCGAGCTGCGATGCAATGCGTCAGTGACCTGACAACGATGAAACTCCAGGAGCGAGGCAACTGAAGTGAGGCGAGTTGAACGGGAGCTGCGGGGAGAGAAGACGTGTTGGAGTTAGGGATATTGACGCTCAAAGCAGAGAATTTCACGAGTTTCCGGCAAGGTGCGGTGGCAGCATGTTGATGGGTAAATGGTGGCAAAACTTTGGGGCTGGGACAACCAACGGGAGACGAAGCTGATGGTGTTGGTCGTAAGGTGAAATGAGCAACCTAGGAGGGTCGTCGACGTTGAGCAGTCTTGCTAGAGATGGATAAAGGATCAAGACAGGAAATTAAATGCAAAATTCTCTCACTACTCTGATACAATGTGAAGTTGGGAGAAATTGGTGTTTTTATTCACAACGGGTGAAATCCAATTTTTACGCAAAAAGAATCAGTCAAAATCAGTCATGATCCTTGTTAAAGTATTTTGCATTGAAAGAATGCGAATTCTGAGACTACTTGATATACTAGTTAAATCTTCCACCTAATAGTTTAAATTTTGGGGTTGAAGTTAAGTTTGACATGATATCATAGTTGGTTTGTTTTTGGCTTAGTAACCCGTTTGTGTTCCCTTCCTTCTTGATCCATGTGCAAGGTTCGTTGTGTTGTCTAGCCTCCGCGTGAGAGAGTGTTAGAGTATGTTACACTGAAAGTCTAAAAGAATGTGAAGTTTGAGATCATTTGATATACTAATTAGGGTCCTCCACTTATTAGCTTAACCTTCTAGGTCGGAGCTAAGTTTGATAATCCCAAAAATCAACTATCGAATCCTATCAATCCTTAATTTACGAAGATTATATCAACCATTGAAATCAATCGTTCAAGCTTAGTCATGCTTCGTATACCTATTAGACTACTCCACCCAACAATCGTAGTTTGTGTTTCACATACTTGTTGGTTTACTCTTCTAGTATAAGCTCTTAGGTTGGAAACCTAATCTGGTGATCCCAAGTTCACAACACCTTGTTTAGCCCCCATAAAAACATAAGTTGCCCATATATTGGATCCACCCAATGAGGGTAGAGTGGAGTCAACACAAGGAAAACTGGAGAGCTTGCCCCACAAAATGCTAACATGGACATTCTATCAAGAAGGAAACAACTTTGGATAATGTATGAAATGGATGTGTATTATTCTCATCACAAAGCTATCTTTATTATAACTGATTTTTCCTGTCTTTTTTCTCAATTACCTAATTTTCATTGTATGTTAGTGCAAGCACCAATTCTCGAATTGCTATCTTTTCTCTCTTATGTATAAATGATTTTAGACAAAATAAAACAGCTAAATACCAAAAATCTGGAGCAAAAGTAGTATGAAATATGTAAGGTGATTGTATATCTTCTTAGAGGTATAATATCAAAGTGAATATTTTACCTAACTTAAAAGATAATATTGAAGGCAAATGTATTTGGTGTTTTTGTCTTGACATAGAAGTTAAAGAAGCCACAACATTGCTTAAATTATTCCCCAATTGAATTCTTATTAATTGTTTTTGCACAGGTGTTGGGCAGTGTTATTCTATTTTGGTTGTGTGCATTACATTTGAAGGTTTATTTCCCTAAGATGTGTGGTTTCAATTTCTTAACCCCTTTTCTTTCATTCTTCACAGAGATGTATTTTGACAGAGGCAACTTTTATGATTTCACATCTCTAGGTGAGTCAATCTGGGCTTCCTTTTTCTTTAAGGATACTATTCAAGAAAATTGAATTCCTCTTTCCTTTTCTGTTATTGCTTCTGTTGCCTGTTTACCACATGTAATAATTTATTTATAATATTTTTTTTCTTTTTCTTTTTTTTTTCCAGTTGTGTAAACACTGACTCCTGCAATTTTTGTGCAGTACGGGAACTTGATGTTCCTGGTGAGTTATATGAAAAGAAATCATATCCTTTTGAATTTTCTACTGTTGAGATGCCTTATGAGTCATACAACGGAGTCAATGTAAGGCTTAGGTATGATCCATTAATTGTACAGTAACTGAAAATTTTATGTGGTCTAACCAGTGGTTCTAATGTCATTATTGCTGTGTGTTTTATATGACAAGATTATTCTTATTTGTGGTGGTTTATTTTGCCTATTATGTAATCATGCTGTCCCAAACCAGATGTTATTGTTTAGCTAACACACTTGTTAAGAAAATGCAACTAATGCAATGGTTTCATCATCTAGTTTTTTTTTTCCCCATGAGTTCCCCATATTAAGAATTCAGATGTGTGATATCCATAGAAATAGTAAAACTTTTGTCATTAATTGCTAGTGTGAAAAACTAACATTTTAATATTTGCTCGAAGAAGATGACATTGTTAATCAGACAGACAAAAAGAGAAAGTGATGCATCCAAATTGGGAGGGATTGGGGATCCTATGGGGCTTGATTCATACAGTCCTGTGAATTTATCATAAAATGGACAGGGATCTAATAAGACGATTACAACTCTTTTGTTGTTTTGTTTTATTTTGGATAAATCCCAAAATGGTCCTTGTACTATTAGCAATGAACCAAAATGGTCCATCTACTTTAAAATGAACCAATTTAGTCCTCGTACTATCTCAAAGTGAACCAAATCAGTCCATTCTGTTAAATTTGAGATAGTACGAGGACTAAATTGGTTCATTTTAAAGTAGATGGACTGTTTATGTTCAATGTTGATAGTACAATAGTACATGGACCACTTTGGGCTTTAATCCTTTTTATTTTTGTTGTTATATTCATTGTGCTGTTTATTATCATATTATCTTTAAATGATAAAGAATTGTGATGTTTGAAATTAGGGTTTGTGGAAAGAGAAGTTGAACTCATCTTTCAAGCTTTTCTTCAGGTATATATTGAAAGTGACAATTAGCCGCAACTACGTCAACAACATTGTGGAGTGCCAAGATTTTGTGGTAATAATAACTAATATGCTAAATTCATTTTTTGTAAATTCTAACAACTTTTTATATTCCTTTAAAGAAAGATCAGTTAGTAGTTGGGGTAATTAGTCTGCAAAGATTTTTTTTTCCTTTGTCACCATTTCTTATTTAAATGTTACAACAGCATATATTTATTTTAGTCCTCGACCTTCAGTTGAGTGCTAATGATCATTTACTAGACATTGTAATTGTGCTACTTGTGGTTAATAGGAGTGGACTAGAGGATTTTTTTTATTGTGGAGTTGGGTTGGTGGGCACTGGTATAAATCCCTGGTTTCAGTTAGGGGTTTTCTTCACAACTAGTACATGCTGTATTGCTGCAAAGGTGTTTTATTTGCTAATCTTCTTGAAACTTATATGTTTCTTTTTCTTTCTGCATCAGGTGCGCAATTACACTCCTCTCCCATCAATCAATAACAGTATTAAGGTTAGAAGTTATGCCTTCTTGAATAGCTTCACTTTTCATTTGCACTTCCATTTGGTCTAAACTTTTTCATGTATATGATCATTGTATTTGGGTTGCACCTCTTTGTTTCTTAGTTCATCTCTTACATATAAATGGGGAATATTCATTTCCTTACTAATACTTCTTGATGTTCGTTTATACACGTAACTTGTTCTGACTCCATCAAACATAATCATACCGTCTTTCTGCCAACTGTTGTTTAAACTTTAAAGTGTAAGACCTCTAACATTGCATGTCGGCTGTGTCTTTGATATTTGGTTTTGAGTTCTGCAATATTTTGAGGAGACATGCTACTTGCCTCCATCGTTTATTTGGTATTAAAATCTGCTTTCTGCATCTCATAAGAAAGTTATAATATTTCATTTGGTTCATATTAATGCTGAAATTTCGCTATACTTCATGCAGATGGAAGTTGGAATTGAGGATTGCTTACACATAGAGTTCGAATACAACAAAAGCAAGTAAGTGAACCTCATGCCAAAAGGGTCAATTTCGTGTAATATTTTGTGAAGTTTCTTACATTAAGTTGGGGAGACTTTTATATATTCTGAAGGAGTTCAACATATTTAGGTATCATCTAAAAGATGTTATCATTGGAAAAATATATTTTCTGTTGGTGAGAATCAAGATAAAAAATATGGAGCTTGAGATCAGGCGTCGAGAGTCAACTGGATCAGGGCATAATACATATGTTGAAACCGAGACCCTTGCAAAATTTGAGTTGATGGATGGCGCACCTGTCAGAGGTATTGAATTTCATTTGGCATAATCAATCATATCATTAATATGGTCAGATTTGTTTAGTCTGCATCTCCCATAGGCTATCAGAGCTTTTTTATGCAAGAGAGTGAAATTATTGTTAAGACTAGTTTTACAAGGATTCATATTTACTCAGATGCCATAGGAAATTATCAAACTTATGCAAACCTTTATTTGTTATGCAGGAGAATCAATTCCAGTGCGACTGTTCCTAAGTCCATATGAACTGACGCCAACATATAGCAACATCAACAACAAGTTCAGTGTAAAATACTATTTGAATCTTGTTCTAGTGGATGAAGAGGATCGGCGGTACTTCAAGCAGCAAGAGGTCACAGTGTTCCGGCTTCTTGACACTGCTTGATTGTTCTTTTTCCTGCTTCAGAGTTGAAAGATGTGTTCCCAGAGGAAAAAAATACAACCATTATGCAATCTTTTGAATGATGGGGTATCTTGGACCGCAGTACCTGTAACTTTGAAGAAAAAAAAATGTAGCTGTGGCTTGCTTTCCTTGATGAATAAAACACCCTAGAAATTATAGGGAAATCCTTGTGCAATTCTCACTTTCAGTTAATATTAGTGATTCGTCCTGGTGGTGTTACTTATAGCTTTGATGATGCACTTGCAAAAGAGGCTCAAACACGAGATCTCAAAGGAAATCCAGAACGCTTAAACTGATTGGCCCAACAAGCCTTGATCATTTGCACTTGTATCTTAGTTTGTCAATTACAATTTGTTTTCATTCATTTACCTAGGTTACTCTAGGTTCTTTGACGTCAATTCCCATATGTGTGAGATTGAATTCTGGATGCTTTTTCCTGTTGTCTGATTTTAAATGTTTAATGAAATAGATTTGCTTGTATGTATTTACTATTGTTAATGGCAAACAAAATTCCAGGGTCTCAACCACTCGGCTACTACTGTCTGCATAATTGTAAATTGCTATGGCCTGGAGCTGATAATTCAGGGTTTCAACTCGTGGGTTACTCAATTTTTGTGGATTCCAGAGTTTACAAAATTAAGTGTTAATTGTAAATAACTTATGTGTAATTATCTACTATTGTACATGTGTTTCTTTCGCTTTTTCTCAAATGAAAATGACTTTTATGAACTTTTTCACACAAATAAAAAGACCAAAATGTCTTTCTTCTCCATAAAAGCCTGAAAATAAAATAAAAATACTAAACCCTAAAAATTACAGTCAATGACGATTGTGTAATTTCTCTCAAATCTCTCTCCACTCCTCAATTCAGCAAGCCACCGACTACCCCCAAATAAGCTTCGACGCCACTTGCTCACCAGCGGGTCTGAAAGCATGAAGCTTTGGCCGCATCACCCTTCTATAGTCGCCTCCACAAATTTGGTCTCATCGTAACTTTAAATTTCACCTCAGATATGAGAGTAAGCATCTCTATCATTGTGAAATAAGGGTGTATAAATGAGAGTTCTAGAGAGAATTTGACAACTAAAAATGTGTGAATTTCACAAATGAATATCAAATGTGGCAAAAGTGATCTATACATCATAGTTTGAGAGGTATTCATACTCACAAAAGCATGAGGTAGAGGGCGATGTGTCACCTTGTGATTGATCGTTGATAATGACAAGTGGATTTTGACGACATCACACCTATGTCATGAGCTCAAATGGAGTTTTTGTGCATCATATGATAATGTTGTGGCGATGATGTCAATATGTTAAGTAGGCCCCGAAAGGTTAAGCCTATGAGGTTTTCTCAGGGCCTCAGGATCTTCATGCGTACTTACTAGTAAGGTAAAGTGGTTTAAGAGGTTAGCAATAGAGCGTACCTCGTTTAAAATGATTTCAGGGTCCCAAATGGTTCAACAGCTCGATAACCCAGGTGATCCTATACCCATGACTATGTTTGAGAGCATGGTAGCGTATATATGAGGATCTCATGATAAGTTCACGTAGCATTGAGGTCCATAAGTAGGCTCATGAGGTGCTGGATGGGCTATCCAGAGGAGTTTGGAGAATCTACGCAAAGGTTCACGAACATTGGAGGGTGTACGAGGTGTGTGAAACCCATTTACGGATGGTTGTTGTCATCAGCCATCATCTTGCTCACTTGGTGACATGTGAGAAAGAGAGTATTTTTTAATTATTTTAACTAACAGAATGAGTTGCAGCAAGTTAATAGCCGTAAGTTTTTTTTTTTATCGGCAATAGGTACTTTTGTTCAAGTGAAGATAATACAAGAAGAAAGTAGAAGAAAAGTGTCAAGGAGAGAAAAAACTCCAAAACCAGAAGAATAGGGTACCCAAGAGAGATAAGTTATAGTGTAGAAGAAATAGGCAAAAGGTTAGATTTCCAAGTGTGGAATGTGAATTGATCATGTGGGGTGAGATAATTGTGCAAGTGTTCCAGTGAATTCTGAGTGAGGAAAGCGTCAATGTCTGCTGGAAAAATAGAACACACCGACCACCATCCCAGAATTAAGCTCCATAAATCTCAAGCTTTGACCAGGGCTTGCATTGAAGCCTCCAATTTCATCCATTTTCCGAATAATGATATGAACTTCTGTCAGTTTCTGAGTGTTCCAGGAATAGCCGTATGTTGTTTTTAAAAACAGTTCATAAGGAGTGCAATTTTCCCAAATGTTATCATTGAGTCAAATTATTAGCTTTGATTTAATCTTTTGGAGGTCACTTTAGTGTTACGGAGTGTTCATTGGTTTTCAAAAATTTAACCAAACCAACAAATATAAGTTTCATAAAAAAAAAAAATTAGCCAATATATATGCAGACAAACTAAACAAAACAAAAAAAAAACAAAATGAAGCACATTGCATTGGACCAAAAATAATTAGAGAAATATACAACTTCTAAGAGAAAATTTCAACAACAAAAAAAAAATTAAATGCAGGACCTCAACAAATTGGGTGACCAACAAGAAGACAATTTGAGAAAAGGTAATAAAATCTACCTTTTAAAGATAACATTTTCTAGAAGAAGAAAAATTAACTAATTCAAGCAAGAGTTTGTAATGGGTAATGATAGAAAATGTACCAAAACTACATGAAGTCAACAATCATCAGAATTGAGATCACATGCTCTCCCACAGTGCAATTACTTTCTTGACCTGGCTTTGAATATATTCTCCTTATAGTATTTGAGCTCCTTGATACTTTCTCTGATATCATCCATGGCCCTATGTTTATTCTCTTTTGGAGGGGCCTTCTTACTATCTGTATCACCACACCAGATGTTAATCTTAATTACTCATTTTTAGGTCATTACAATCTCATATTTTGATATTTTTACCTCTAGGATACCAGCGATAGCAAAGCGCTTTCACACTGCTAACATCGACAACTACGTGAGAGAAAATACCTGCCAAATCTGGCATGTATTTCTGCAAAACAAAACACTACATGTTGCTGCAAACGCAAACTGAAGGGAATAACTATAAAAATAAACAGACGTACAAATGCCAAACCATTATAATCAAGGCATTTTTTTTTAATACGTGGAGTGGAGAAGGTAGGTTAATACAGTATACCTTCAAAAATTGAAAATCCACATAAACTGAATTTCCTGCTAAAAGAGGTGTGTATGTACCAATATTGCTCTTTACAAATTCTATGACCTGCAAAACTCAAGCATGTGATCAACAAGTGTTAACTATAACAATAAGGTAATGAATTATTCAACTGAAGCTTTGAATGTGCCATACTATTAAACTAGAAGGCTATTAGTATTCATCACAAATCACATCTATTCTTTTTTGTTGGAATATGCATATGTTCAGCAAAAGTTCAGCAAAAAAAATTTGTGACTATTTGAAAACAAGTTCAGCAAAAGTTCATCCTGTGTTCCAGTTATAATAGATCATCCTGCTGGGTACCTTAAACCTTGATCCCTAACTATGTATGGTTACAGAACATTAAATGCACGCTAGTCTTCAAATCTTTTCATGACTTGATTATGAATTTTTTTTTTAACAACAAGAATTGACCAAAGAGATCACATATTTGACTTGCTCCATGACAAACTCTGACCAGCTATAACTACGTAAAAGTTCAACATTGAAAGGATAACAAGTAAAACAAGCATTTTCAATTTGAAAGGTATGACAAAATCAGATTTCAAATGGACCATTGTACAATTACAAGTTTATGCATTATGGTGCGCCGATCAATCATAAATAAGATAAGGGGATTTCTTTCTTAACAAAAACCCTAAAGAAAAGCAAAATTCCTGAGCATGCAATCTTATTCAAGTTCATGGTTTACATGTGGTAAAAGCTTAAAAGGAAAGCTTACCACTTAATAAACATCTTACAAACCTGCTTTTCCGCTTCTTCCTCACTAATTGTACTGTTGAGCACCCTTTCTGTTAACCCTAAACAACCATAAACTGTTAGAGACAGAAATACACCGACATGCAGATGGTAATCAAAGATGCAACATCAAACCACAATTTTGATAAGCTGCTTACCACTAGCTGCGTGATGACTTTGACACCATTCCCCCATCCCATCTAAACACTCTTTTGTTTGATGAATAACCAAATCAGGACCCTACAAGAGGACAATTTCTTTAACTTAAAATAGGAGCACTATTTGTGCAATAATACCTGTTGTCAGAACATAAGATGCATATGTATACCCATGTGCAAATGACATGTAAAAATTAACAATACTCAAGCATTTTTTTTTTACATTATGCTTCAGCTTCCATAAAACCCATTCTTTCTTTTAGAGACCTTGTCGATTCAAATGCAAGGTGAAACAAGAACAAGGAAAATTAGACAAAACATATTGGCACCCCACTTCATCACTATCTGATAAACTTCAATAAGAAATCATTCACTGCTCTTTATCTCCTCCCCACCCTACAGCCAAGCAGTGTATTTCAAAATAAATAAATAAATAAAAACTTTGGCTTATGACTCCCACAAAACTCAACCTTCATGTGAAGAAAAACTTCCATATCTGTTTACCCCTAAGCCACTGCACTTGTTAAGGATTTTAAAACATCGAATAAGCAGGGAGCATTGGAAGGAAGATAACTATTGTAACCTATATATAATAATTCATAAATCATATATAGTTGACAGGCACCACCACAGAATTAGATAAGAGTAACTATACATTGAAGGAAATAAATTAAAATACTACACAATGAGAACAAATAAAAAAGAAAAACACCAAGTCACAAGAATGAAAATGAGAGGCCAGGTAGGATAAATACCTCCACTGACTTTGTCAAATTTCCATCTGTAATTATACAAGCAATCTCCAGTATTCTATCAACTTCAATATTTAAACCTACATAGCATAATAAATAAATGAGTAAGACTATAAATGCATAAATTTCTGGTAGTGGAGCACCTTGTTGAGTACTTGAGTCCAAGAGTTTTAATTTGATTGGTGATTAATGCTAAGCCAAATTAATCCTGGCTTAGAATTTATATAGTCTGTATACACATGTGTGTGCGCACACTATGTGAAATAATGGTCCTGTTCCTATCAGTTTTTCCTATTTACTTAAAAGAAGCATCGATCATCGAATTACATGAAAGGCAAAATATATAATAGACTGTCATTCATATTTGCCACATTTTATTTCTAGTATAGTAGTATTTAGCAATCAAATATATAAGGGTGATAGCAGAGACGGATCCAAGCATTGCTATTTGGGGGCAATTGCCCCCAGTGAATTTTTTTTTTTCAATTTTCACTTCTAATTTTTTGCCTTTTTCAAATAAGTCCCTATTGTATAGCAAACTTTGCCCCCACAAATTTTTTTCTTAAAAATAGTTTGCCCCATTAGTTGTCAATTTTCTTACACTTCCCAAAGATTTTTATGGTATTGAGCTAAAATTAAACTACAAACTGGAGTTCTTAAAAATAAAAATATAAAAGATATTGTAGTTTGATGAATTTTTTGTATTTACAATTTACCGTATATATTTCTGAATTAAATATTATTAATTTATTTAATTTATAAATAAATAAGTATTATTAGTACTTTTGCCCCCACTGAGTACATGTTCTGAATCCGTCCCTGGGTGATAGTCTGATAGATATCAAATACTAGATGTCAAATATAACATGATTTATTATTTCACTATCTCTCTAAAAACATCAAACAAATCAAAACAAAACTCTCAAAGCATCTAAAACTCAGTGAGAATAGCTCAAATGCTCAATAGATGACATTGTTTCAATGTTATTTATTTAGCATGGCAAAACAGCGTGCAACACAACACAAGCAAGATGAAACAGTCCAGTGTGCAGAAGAACTACTCTTCACCAATCAAACAATAAGCTCAGCATCCACAATTCAATCAACCATGTTACACAATATACCTCACCAAAAATGAATAGCCAAAAATAAATCCGTAGCATTTATAAATATCCAACTCCACTTCTTTTTTTTCTAATCTTGTTGTGAAATTCAGTACTCTTATTAAATAGTAATGCCGAACAAAATCATAGTAGAGAAAACAAAACAGCTCTAACGAAAATCGAACAGCTACATCTACTTTAAGAATAAAAGATCATTACCAGTCATTTCCAAATCAATCCACACAAGAGGTAACTTGTACTCAGAGCTACCGAGTTTCTTCTCTTTCTTATCTGCAAAATTCAAGTTCAGATAGCAGTTGATTACTTCAATCCAATGCAAGCACAATAGTTATGAATTTTGGATTAAACTAAACCCTAAGAAGTCATGGTCACTTCAAAATCAACTGGTTGGTTGACGAGGAAAAAAAGAGTAAAACCCTAAACCCTAACTACGAATGAAAATAACTGATTTTCAGGTAGAAACCTATGGTGGTGGTGGTGGTGGTGGCAGTAGCAGAAGCAGCAGCAGAAGTAGAAGCAGAATCATCGTAAACACGATCATCATCGGCATCGATCTCTAGGACAGAAAACGCATTGGCTAGTTGGTCCATGTTCACAGAAATTTGAAATGGCTTCAACTTCGAAATGAGGAGTGGTGCTCTAGTGTATGCTGCAGCTGCGATGGAGGCTGGTTGGGCTTGGATTTGGGTTGGCGTTTTAACTTCTAACGTTTCGGCTTCAAGTCAACCCCAAGCCTTATGGCTGCAATTTCCGACTCTGGCTAGTGGCTAGTAAATGGTTGGAAAAAAAGGTCCAAAATGGTGTATCAACTATCCGGTGCGTGCCATTTTAGTCCCCTGAACTACCAAACGTGTCATTTCAGTCCAAAAGATAGGCGAAAGAGTCGTTACAATCCAAACGTTTTCAAAAACCGAGCCCCGTCAGGACATTCCGTCAAAATAAGAGTCGGAATTCGTTAAGTTTTGATGACATGACAATGATTAATATTAACGGTTTCGTCAGTGAATTTGACGGAATGTCCTAACACGGCTCAATTTTCGGAAACGTTTGGACTAAATTGGCTCTTTCGCCTATCTTTTGGACTGAAATGACACGTTTGATAGTTCAAGGACCATGGACTATTTTGGACCTTTTTCCTAAATGGTTTCACTCCTTTGGCCTGAATTTTATTTTGGTTGTAGTCTTTGCTATCAGTAACGTATCATATTGGTCCCTAAAGTTTTTTAATTTTTTTATTTTAGTCATGTTAACCTGCTATAAAAAGTTAATCACCGCTGTCACTTGCTGAAACGAGTCGTTTCGAATTTGATTTAACTATTTGGAAAAAATGTGGTGGTCATCCATATTGAAAAAAAAAATGTTATGAAAAATCATGAGTATTAAGTGACAAGTTCACATGGTCATATGTAATTTCTCCTTTTATTTTTGGGACGTTGCGTTAACATCTCGCAACACATTTAGATGACTATTTTTTGATGTTATATAGACCTCTTGATTTAGGCCTCTGTTTTACTGTGATCTTTAATATCTCTTTCGTATAAATCTTGCGTTAAAAAAAGGATAATTGTTTTGTGCATGCTTCGATCAAATAAAAAGTATTCAATGACAAGGTGCACCCGGATGGATGACCGATCAAGGGGGTATAAGAGGCTCAAATCAATATATATTTGGGATAGTTGATATGACGATAAGATTAGGAGAGACAAACACAACTGTCGAAATGTCAACCCCATTCACGATTTTGATACTCCATCACCTTTCAAAATATAGTAAGAAGATCAGTCTTGAGCGAGTTGAACATTGCTACAAACACGAAATATCTTATCCTCAATGCCATAGGGATCAACCAACTACGAGTTAGTCAGGACAAAACTCACGACATTTCCAAATCGAAAAGTCCACTGAGAATGAAGGGAGTGTCGACCCTAGCTGACAGAAGAACTACATCCAATCCGAATAGAATGGAAGGAAGTCATGCAGTTGATCATATAGGAAAATCCCTTAGCGAACACAGTGGGCAATGAGTAACCAAGTTTCTCAAAGAGAAATTCCACACGTTCACATGAAAAATGGATGACATGTTAGGCATAAACTAAAGCATTATCAGTCATCGGTTAAGAACGTTCCCGAAGGCCCGTATGGTGAAACAGAAGAACAAATTGTTCATTAAGGAAAAACAAAACGCACTCGCCAAAGAAGTCCAAAGGTTGTTAACACTCAAATTCAACCGTGAATTCAAGTATCTCAAATAGTTGTCAAACCCGATCTTAGTCAAGAAGCCAAATGAAACATGGAGAGTATGCATAAACTACCCAAACCTCAACGTTGTTTGCCCTAAGAATCATCAACCCTTTCTGAATGTCAAATAATTGGCTGACAACTCGTCAGACTTTCACGAACAACTTCTCGAGATAAAACCAAATCAAGATGGTCAAACAATACAAAGAGAAAATCTCGTTCATAACCGATTGAGTAATGTACTATTATAAGATAATTTCATTTAAACTAAAGAAAGCAAAGGCAACTTACCCAAAACTAGTAAATCACATGTTCTCATAGCATAACTGGTGAATTGTGCAAGTTTACGTGGACGACATGTTGGACAAATCCAAAAACGCAACAAACCATGTTATCGATCTAAGAGAAGCTTTTCACAATCCTTGACATCAAATGCAACTAAATTATATATTTTTTCAAAAAGAAAGAAGACGTGACAAACAAAATGTGTGAGAGAGAATATTAAGTACGACCACGAGTTTGGGTTCATTTTCATAATGTGTGCACACTAAGCACAACCACAATTACAAATTAAATCCCAACGATTGTTGGGTACCATTCCTGGCGTGTGTGAGTGTAATGAACATTTTTTTATATCGACAATTTATATATGTATATGCAATAAATCATTATTAAGGAGACTCAAACCTGAGCCCTTAAAGTGAATCTAAAACCGATACACCTAACAAGGCTTAGTAAGCGAATGAACTTGTTAAGCACGACCATGATTGTGGCATGATCCTAACGGGTATGGGTCAACGCGAACAACTACTAATAGAGTTATAATTGGTCTCATTACTTTTTATTTATCTCCTTTAAATCTACGAACGTCTCAACTTTCAACAATATGTTAGTACATGATGCAAATTAAACCGAATTGAATGTTACCGATGGGATGAATCGCGGACTAGGTCGCTCTTTTTAAGACATTCGCGGTATTGCCCGGAAATTTGCACGGTAGACTAGCAACTTCTGCGTCCCCAGAATAAAACAGCCCACTCTTAATCAAAAACGAGTTGCACCGTTCGAATTCGATTTCAGGAACTACACTCACAAGATTATACTGCTCTTAAGAAATTGAGGATTTTGTTGTTGGAAAATTGATGTAGAAGAACTGGTTTTCTGTGTTTTGAAGATTGAAAACCGACTGGTATATTTAGCCAAAACCACAACGTTCACTTGCAGAAAAATCTGTAACGTAAAAATTCTAGAACGTCCAAAAAACGTGGGAACTTGTAGAGAAGAAAAAGGAAAATAGCTGAGAGAAAATCTAGGTTCAGTTATGGAAAACGTTTTGAAATTGTTTCAAAATTCAAACAAGAGTTTTGTGCACCAAAAAAATAATACTCAAATAGACCCACACCCACACACTCGCACCGCAAAGACCCGCCCGGCCGGTCGGACGGACCGCGCGCGCGTGTTGGGCTGAAGCCCAACAGACCCTCTCTCCTCCACAAAAGTGGGTAGCCCCAAGGGCCACACCTAATCACAAAGGCAATACAATATAAACCAAGAAATGTTCTCCTACTTGTCCGATGTGGGACAAGTCTCAAAAGCCAACAAAACCATTTTTAAATATGGTTCCAACAATCCCCCAGTTGAATTTTTAAAAATATTTTATCATAGAGCAGCTCAAAAGAAACATAAGACAAAACATAAGCAAAGGTGTCTTCCGACTTGAACATTTGCGTAGTGAATACGATTCCTATTAACAAGAGTGACTCGTAGTGTTGAACTCTATCCCAGACAACGTACCACGCCCAACATTTTCTTAGTATAGTTTCACAATAGCCCTTGTGTTAATGGTCATGCACGTCTATCCCAATATAGTGAACGCTCTAGAAATTTTGCCTCATAAATTTCATAAGAAGTGGCCTCACTTCCACATTCACATAGGTGAGTCTATCAAGAGTACTCTCGAAGCTTGGTACTCCACTCCAATTAGAGTATAGATCTCAATAAGAGTAGTTACTAACTCAACCTTAAAATCGTTTCGGGAATACATGCTTCAGATATAATTTTCAGCATGTTCAAAATTCATATCACATCATAACTTGTTATTACCCATTGAACTTATTTCTTGGGATCTCCAGCCTATAAGTCGGGATACCATCATAATTGATTCATCAAACCATAGGCATAAGTCTCATACCCTTCGAGGTTGTTTGGACTTTCTCCCTAGCTAGTCCTTTCGTCAAAAGATCAGCTAAGTTCTCATGTGTGCGTATATGATCCACTCTTACAGCTCCTGTAAAGAGGAACTCTCTTACAGTACTGTATTTACGACGTATTTGTCATCTCTTACCGTTGTAACAATGGTTTTGAACTTTTTCAATAGCCGCGGTACTATCGCAATGGATCAACATAGCAGGAAGTGGTTTTTCCCATAAGGAAATCTTGGCTAACTGACTTCTCAACCAACTTGTTTCTTAGTTTGTCGTAACAAGTGTTATCATTTCTGATTCCATAGTTGATTGAGCTAAAATGGTCTGTTTCTTTGACTTCTAAGATACTGCTCCTCCAGCAATGCTAAATATATAGCCGCTAGTAGCTTTGGAGTCGACTGATAGCGTGTTCCAATCAGCGTCACTGTATCCTTCAATAACACCTGGGAACTTCTGGTAATGTAACCCCAGATTCATTGTGCGTTTGAGATATCTCATAACACGTTTTATAGCATTCCAATGTTCATTACTAGGTCTACTGGTAAACCAGCACAACAATCCCACGACATACGAAATGTCGGGTCTAGTACAATCAGTGGCATACCAAAGACTGCCAATGATGCTCATGTATTCTGATTGTCTGCATAGTAATGCGAATGCCTTGGACTACACCCGCATCTCCTAAATCCTTCATATTGAAGTTCTCGCATAGCATGGTCTTCACATTATTCACAACGTGAATATTCAATCCAAATATCAACAAGTCATCCACATATAAACATATAATAGTGCAAATTTCATTATTAGACTTATAATAAATGCATTTGTCACTTTCTTTTACTCTAAAGCCGTGTGAGACGACTAAGTTCTCAAATTTCTCATGCCATTTTTAGGAGCTTGTTTCAAACAATATAATGATATGTGTAACTTACACACTATGTGTTCTCGGTCGAGAATAATAAAACCTTCAGGTTGTTTCATGTAGATTTCTTCTTCTAGATCACCATTCAAGAAAGCGGCTTTTACATCCATTTGGTGCACTACTAGATCGGTAAGGAAGCTAGATCTATAAACACTCGAATAGATGTAGTTCTAGTAACCGGTGAATATGTATCAAAGAAATCTATGTTTTCCCGTTGCCTAAAATATTTGGCTACCAATCGAACTTTATACTTTTCTATGGTGCCATCAGGTCTAAGTTTCTTCTTTAGGATCCACTTACACCCCAAAGTCTTACAGCACCAAATGTTAGGTTCTGTTTGACTCAAGTGATCCCATCTCATCATTAATTGTTTCTTTCCACATATCGACATCAAGGGACGATATGACATCTTGAAGACTAGAAGGGTCCTCCTTTAAGGTGTAAGCACAAAAATCAAAATTGAAGTCCTTGGCTACCCGAGCCCGCTTACTCCTTCTCAGTTCAGTGTCTAAATCACTTTAATCAATGGTCTCACTGATCCTAGGTGTAACACTGGAAGAGGTACCCCCACTATTTCCCGACTTGAATGGGAATCCGTCTTCAAAGAAGTCAGCATTATTTGATTTTAATACCACTCGAGCTTTAATATCAAATAACCTATAGGCTTTACTGTTCTTGGCATAACCTATGAATACACATTCATAGGCTCTACTAGCTATCTTGACTCTCTTAGGATCGGGGAT
>JAYMTF010002156.1:0-19410 GCA_036897485.1 Pelargonium nanum | reverse complement strand
AGCATACATTTGCATTAAAGTGATACTTCATGGGGTGCATCTGCAATTACCCCTAGTTTTTTTGTTCAAATGCTTTTCTGAGGTGGCACCAAAATTAGTATAAATTTAATATTAAGGACTCAAAAGGCTAAAGCAAAATAATCCTTAAATTCAATTTCAATGGCGGAAGATAGAAAAGTGAGCAGAGGTCCTACTAACCTTCCAGAAGACCTACTGTTCCACAGCCTCCTCCCGAAACTGCCCGTCAAGTCTCTGATTCGATTCAAGTCCGTAAGCAAATCATGGAGAGCTATGACGATCGATCCCAATTTCATCGCCGAACATCTCCGCCACCAACACACCACCAGCGTCAAAGATGTCCATCTTCTCGCCATCGGTTGCGATCCTTACAGCTTCTCCTCCATCTCCTACCGCCACTGCGAAGACGGTAATGTTGCAGTTGCGGTAAATGATTTACACATCGATTTGCCGGCGTTGCAGATTTTACATTGCAATGGCGTTTTGTGCTTCCACGATTTCCCTACGAAGGACGATGCCGAAGTGATGCTGTGGAATCCCGCCACCAGAGACAAGAAAGTCATAGCTACACCGTCGATCTGTTCCGGAGAACCCGATTTCGGAGGTATCGGATTTGGATATGATCCCGAAGCTAAAGACTACAAAATTGTCAGGATTTTGTATCTGGACGATTATGGCCATCGGACTCCTCCCATTGAAGTGTACTCCCTCGCCAGTGATTCCTGGAAGGAACTCGATCCCGATTCCTCTGGTATTTTGGATCGGGATATCGATTTGTGTTCTCATTGTTACCTGAATGGGGCTTCTTATTGGCTCGATAAGAATGGTATAGCGTCGTTTGACTATAGCAAGGAGGAATTCCTTTATGCTGATCTTCCGGTGAGCACGCGTCCCGCCTTGTTTGGTGTGTTTCTTGATTCCATTGTTGCATTGTATCCGAGCAGCAAGGCGCCCCCGGGAGTGGCAGATGGTGATCTCAGGTGGTATGACATATGGAAGTTGGATAGTGATCTCTACTACAATTATGAAGACGGAGATGAAGACGAAGATGAAGATTTGGAGGTGTGCTGTTGGAGCAGGCGATCTTGGATTGCTACTCGTCCGTGTTATATTCACCTATTTGCATTTGCTGCAAATGGTGATCTTATTGCCATCTCCGGCGCGGGGAAAGTGGTCTCCCAGTGCCGTATTACACAGCGAATCCACAACATTTATCAAGTAGAAGAGGATTACAATGTTCCAATTGTAGTTCATATGCAGAGCCTTGTTATGCTCAATCAACGCTGATCATCACAAGCTATGTTGCATTGCAAACCTATTCATTTTGTTTCATCCTCTTCATGCTTTGATTTTGGAGTGCATGGACAAAATTACAGTTTTCCGATGACTTTCTTTTGCAGTAGGTTGACCGTAGGTTTAATAGGTTAGCGGATTTTTTAGCCCGTTCGTGTTTTAATATGCCTTAATGTACTAGTTCCTTTTTCTCTCACCCGCCTGTGGGTGCGATTTCTATCTCTACAATACTGCGGATTGTATGAACTTATTACCTCGGCTAAGGTGTATTTATATATGGTTCTGTTTTATCAAAAAAAAACATGCAAGTTACATCAATTCATTCTCGTCTACTCGTTTTAGAATGACAACTTGTTAAATCAATTCATTTTAAAAAAATAAATAAATGGGGTTATGTAAGATTGGAAGGCACATCTGAAGAGTATCCGAGTATTCTAAGTGTCGGATACGTATCACACACGGACAAGTTGAGAAGATGAGAGTATCACACACGGACAAGTTGAGAAGATGAGAGTAATTCGTGTATCATAAATCAAAAGGTAAGTCACTTGCATTACATTCGCTTGCTTGTTATGACTATTTTTTAGAGTATATATCCTGAAGAGTTGTATATCACAGAAATAAATACTTGAACAGAGAATATTATGATTTTGGCCTGATTCTGGCTCTTAATAGTTCATTATAACCAAACTGCATTTGAAAATGGCAATAGAATATGAGTTTCAATAATTCCCATTTTTAAAATACTTCAAACTCAGAATAACATCTCAAGTTACATGCAACAGGGAAAATTAAGTGAAGACATTCTACAAAATTGCTTACTCCACTAGATTTCAGTTTTCGGGTTCACCAGATATTGCTACGACCTCATCATCAACTTTCTTATTACAAGCTGAATCAGTATTCTCATTTGTCAAACTCTTCTGCTGCAGTTCATCCTTCAGCCTTTCAAGCTCAACATCCTTCTCTTCTAGCTTCTCTTGCAATATAAGCACCTGTAATTGAAGATAAAACTCAATAAGGCCACCACCACAATGAAACAATGAAATGAAAAACTCAATTCTGATGCACATACAGGTTCAATAAATCATTATATTGCTAAATATTTGATGTTCAACTATACAGATAATTTAGCAATACTAATAAGGCAACATTTCTGCCGGCAAGCAGGCCTGATATAGCAACTACAAGATCTATAAGCTCTGTTGCAAACACAAACCCATGAAATTCAGTGCCTTAATTAATGTCCTATACAGACTGTTTATCATCAACTACCAAGGCTCCATTTCTGCCAGCAAGCAGCCCTAATAATATAGCAACTACAAGATCTATAAGCTCGGGTACAAACACAAACCCATGAAGTATTAAGTTCGAGAATCATGACTAGTGCTGTTCAATTTCTAGTTTCTAATGAAGTGGACAGCTTAAGAGGTTAATGGTAAATCAATGTCAAATATCCACTAATTATAACTCTATTTATTTTTCTACATGAATTATAACTTTTATTCAGTGGTCATTCTAGCTTCAAGTGCATTAATATGTGAAAGGTAGGGATAAATGAAAACCATTTCGTTTGATTTCTCAACATCATCTGTAAGCCCCTCCATATGTTTGTAGAGACCTGTATTCAACACCACAAAGCAGATTAAAATAACATAAATGACACTATATACCATGGTAAAATGTACAAAATAATGATACTATTAATTGAATGAGACTGTAACATTAGACTAACAAAATTGATGAAAAATGTAAAAAGGATGACCGATATATTTGCAATGCTAAAAAAATCATTATTGGAATAGTATTTTAAATTCAACTGAACACACTTGGAACTGATGAGTACTAAGAATTCCAGTGATTGGATGGTCACCAAGCAGAAATTTGGATATATACTACTCTCGGTCATAATGTCTTTTAATAATCCTCTATGAGAATAGATTTCATCTGAGAAGTAAAGGATGACATACCAGAAAATTTACCAGTGTCATCAACTGGATAAGTCAATTTCAAATATAGTATTCTCCAGATACAATGATAAATTAAAAAAATAGCAGTTAATTAAGAGTTTCACAAGAAATAAGATGATACGAGAAAACATAAGGTAAATAATTGCCGCTAAGGAAGTAAATCAGATTCTTGAGAATGAACATTTGGGTCTGATCCGAACCCAATACATTTCTATGCATAAAAAGAATCAGCAGACAACGGCACTAGAACTAATATCAGAAGGCCAAAGAAACGTTTAGGAACCCAGCTAACCACTATCCAACAGGAAATGCCATTTATTATGTGAATTGCTTGGGCAAATCCAACTAAACCAAATGAGGAAAAAAAATGCAAGTAATATTATCATTGACCTTCAAATTGAATTCTGAGTTCTGCATTTTGAGATTTCTGCAAAGCAAGCTTCATTGCTAATTCATGAATCTGCACAAACAATGTTGAAGAGCTAATATAAATCAATAGAAGAAAAAGAAGAAAATAAAAAGGGAGATATATTTCATTTGATCTGACATCATAGCATAGAAAAGACAAAGTCAATTTAGTTTTTTGCAGACGAAAATAAATGCATTTAGACATTTATGATAGGACACTAGAGGTGGAACCAAATAGAGCACTAAAGAGGTCTCGTATTGCATTTCAATCTTCGGGCCCATGCATACATATTTAAATGGTTAGTAATAATCGCCATCCACTCCTTTCCTAGCCCCTTCCCTATTCGATGCAGAAGAAGTGCATGAACAAACTGTCCATGATCTTCTTAGCACAAGCAAAAACGAACAAATATTAAGTCCAAAGAATTAAACTTCCCCGATAATTCCTTTATCTATAAACTAATATAGAACACCCAGGCATAATAAAACGAAATGTGATTTAGATACAGAAACTGCACCTTTCCTTCTGCAGCTTGATTCCCTATCTCCTCGTTTTCCTCTTGTAGGGTCCTACACTTGGCCATCAGCAGCTTTCCCATCTTGCTTTGAGGAGTAAAACTGACAGCATTAATATTATCTTGTAACTCCTTCACCTTTTTGTCCTTCTCTTCAACCAAATTCTACATTGTGCATCAATAAGAATCATAAACAAACTAATGTGAAGCGAGGGGGAGAAGAATCCACAATTTGGAAACTATGGGGCTTATAGTTCAGCTCAGTTATGTGATCTAAATCTAGAATCTTAGAGCAGTTGCTTGCTCGTCATCAAGCCACAGAGAATGAAAGATAGGAATGATACATGGGAAAAAAATGGACAAATGAAATACTTGTATTAAAAAAACATATCAGAAACCACATCCAGTGATTCCAGTCTGATAGAAATGACCTAGAACAGAGCAACTATCACTATCACGTAAGTGGAGAGGAAACCTTTTAATTTCAGATCAAGCCCATGATTTTCTACAAGACAGCCATATCTCATTTGCAGTAAGGGAACCATAATTGTGTTCGCATTTCCATTAGGAGACTAGACTGCTTTCCATAGGAAGGGATCCTTAAGCATAATTAAGACATAAGGACTGGACTACCACCATATGTCTTAATTAAATCCTATCCAACCACCCCTTCTCACTGTAAGGAAAAAAAATAACGACAAGTGCATCAAACCAAAGCCACACCACTAGGAAAAATCTATGAAAACGGGAGAGCACTTTGCCTATTTCATTTTATCAATCTTTTTATCACTTTTTTTCAGCAGGAGGTTTCCTTATGATTTGCTCCTCTGTAATTAAGTTTTGCAGCTCATCACCAGATGCAACAAGAAAAGGAAAGTGAAAAGGCACAGAGAGATCAAAAGAAGAGTCAAATGGCATGAACCATTATATGTGGCCTGACAAGAGAGAATTAACAATCAAAGTACGA
This sequence comes from Pelargonium nanum, assembly GCA_036897485.1. Taxonomy (NCBI): domain Eukaryota; kingdom Viridiplantae; phylum Streptophyta; class Magnoliopsida; order Geraniales; family Geraniaceae; genus Pelargonium; species Pelargonium nanum. The sequence continues at coordinate 14,239 of JAYMTF010002156.1, read as the reverse complement.
AGGGAAACATTACTTGCAGATGTTTTAAAAGCACAAACCTTTAAGCGTGTAAACTCTTCATGAATCGCAGGATCTAGTAGTAACCTCCTTGCCTGACATGTTAAACAACCCCACATAAATAAATAAATAAATAAAAACTCAAAATTATGGGGTAAAAGAAGAATTGAATTTTGAATTTATCGCAGCTTACACTTGATATTTCCTATTATGAACATATTTTAAATTTACATGGCAAAACTAATAGGAAATAAAAGACAACTGTTGAGTCAGGAGAAAAGAATCCTAGACAAGACTTCAGTGAAGTTGGAAGTTGTATATAAAACTATTACATACTTTTAGAAGATAAATAAAAGTACAATTCAAACAAAATAATTTTTATATCCTACTTTTTTTTATTTTGAAATCATAAACCCCATCATGTTATGAATGATAAACAAATTATAAATTATATGTCGCATTGCAGCCTAATACTTTTAGAAGACAACTGATTTCATTCAAACAATAAAATTGTAAATCATCCCATTCTGGTTTAGAACTCGTAAGCTCGATTATATTATTAATGACAAGCTAAGCAAATTAGAAACTATTCATTCAATCGGAGCCAAAAACAATTGATGAGATTGTAGATGAATAATAATAGAAACTATAAAAAAAAAACACTATTGTTTAGCTTCTAGCAAATAGTACTATTTGTATATTCCATAATATCAATCTGCACCTTAGGAACAATTTAAAATCTGAATGCTTGTATATTACCTGCATTGAAGGAGGCTTTAGTTGTGCCTTCAAATCACGGACTGCAGACTGGAAATTTAGTGGTAAATGTGAATTTAGAAAGGAATGATGTCGAAAAATAAACCACATAATCAAAATAAAGCTGCCAATAATTTCTCATAACCATACAAATATAAGCAATCGCATAATACTGGACAAACCACACAGGATCCTAGTTTGTGTCATTCAAGCTCTCTTACCGGATAATGCCATGAGAACTGAGCTTCAGAAAATCTCATCACAGTTGAATGAAGCTAACGACTTCTCATTTAACTACGATTTGGATCAAACGAAGCAAGACAAAAAGACTTCCAAAAATATACAGCTAAGGACAAAGTTTGGGACAATCTTTGGCAACCATTTGAAACTTTGATGCTTGACAAAAGAAAAGCTTTGGAGATTCCTACACATAAAACTCATAAACCTTTTGTCAAGATCAATAAGCTAATGCAGATGTTCTTAATGGGATGAACTTCACAAGATATTTATGGAAGATTTGATGCCTTCAGACTCTGGTCTCATCATTACTATTGAGTATTGACTACTGTTACATTTCCCTTTGTCATTAATCCTTTCAACTTTTCAAGGAAATAAGTTCCTCTTCTTAATAGATTTTGTTATATATATTAAGTCAAAATAAACAATAACACCAAACAAATGTGACATTAAACCACCTTTGTCATACACAGCACATTATAAAGAACAGACATGGAACAGAAAAGTTTCACCTTCAGCTCTGATATCTCCTGCTCTCTTTTTGCAAATGTTACAATGAATGCAGCTTCCTTTTTCTTTGCCTTCTCTAACTGAGAGTATAAAAAGCGAAGAATGAGATCTGGTACATGAATTATAAATCTAACAAACAAGTATTTGAATAGATAAATAAAAATCAAACCTGCTCTTTTAATAACTCTTCAGAGGATTTCAAGGTCTGAAGATAATTGATCACTAATTTAGGTTCTACAAGAAAAGGAAAGGAAAAAAAAAACAGGATATTATTTATTTAGCAACCCAGGCAGAATAATTCAAAAGGTCATATACTCAGTTTGTTCTGCAACCAGAAAGTAGAACCTATAAGTAAAACTAATTAATTAATTTATTTATAATAGCTGCAACTATAACCTGGAGTCATCCCAGCAGGTATGAAGGATTCGTTTCGAAAAGAAGAATGCCACTTCTGAATCTCTGATCTAGCAGCTTCAAGCTCCATCTGAAATGCCCAATAAAAAACTCATAATCACTCGATACTACTACGCATGCTTCAGTAAGTAGCACAAAATGTTAATTTCTTAAGTTTCAAAACAGGCAGTATTCCTGCAATTGTATGAAAACATTCAACAAGTAGTGACAAATAAAGCACTGCAAAGTTGCATGTTGACTTCAGTCTCTTTTAAGATTGATGTTTTTTATCAAGACTAACTAGAGCAGTAATACTAGTAAACCCCCATAAGCACAAACGGAAGTGATATGAAAAACATCTAGTACACAGAAAACATTCAAACGTACAATGTATCTCCAACCAAACCATAAAACTGAAATGAAAGCAATATATATTCAAAGTTGTACTTATATTGCTAGAGTATTATTTGTGTAAAGACTCAACGGACTATCAGGTAATTGGTACATCATATTCATATCTCATTTACTCCACACCACACCAGCCTGATGTAGGTGTACCATCAAAAGTTTAAGAAATTAATCATGGCAAGTAGCCAAAATGCATGCAAGTTTTAAATAGATTAGAAAAAAAATACACTCCCCAGAAAAACAAATATTGAGATGACTCCCATCTTCTTCCTTGCTACGTTAAAGACTAAAAACTTTCCTCACTACAATGCATAGAAAATTATTATAAAAATATCTTAGTATGATTTAAATAAGTTACTCCAATTTTATAGGTCCTTTGAAATGATGAAGCAAACATAGAAGAAACCATCTCCATGCATATACAGATATGAATGGTTATGCAAACAGTTATCTTGTACAAGGAGAATAGATGTAGTAAATGGACGCTTACCTGGCATGTTGCAAGGTTATCCTTACAATTCTCAAGGCTGCAAAAGAAAATTCCATGTAAGGGTAAATGTGAGGCTCATAATTTAATGCAAAACTAAAAGCAAGTGCATTCAAATCGCTCTATAACTAAAATTAGATTTTGCAATACCTCTCGCGAAGAGAGAGAATCATTCCTGTTGCCGCACCAGGTGCAGTTTCCTCCACATTTGTGTTACCCTGCATTACGAACAAGCAAAATGTGAAGTACTAAGATGAAACTTCTGCAACTCAGTCATGCCATCATCTACCTCAAGAAATACACAAGAAGAGTACAACATTCGAAATAGTAGTAGTTCTTCTAAAAACATGCATCAAGCACCACTCCACAAAATTACCCATACCTTGCTCTGGTAAATAAATACTCCTAAGACCAAAGAAACAGTTTCATGAATATGAAGTGCACTGAATATTGATAACTATTTCAAAAGAGCTATCAATTTAAATTAGACTATTTTATCATATATAGATCAAAGTAGCTAATTTGAACACTACATTCATACACATTTACTTTTTAAGCTTACACCATAGACTGGAATTGCAAAAGTGTGATAAATATACTAGGCCAAATCCAAAAATAAAGTGTCCAGGTAAATTTTCAGAAACGAAGTCCATGGGGCATTAGGGTTTGCTCACATTAAATCGTACATCTAAAGCTACAGGAACTCAAAAATACCTTTTTAGATCCAAAAATGTCATCTTCCTCGTCTTCAAGATCCCCAAAGCCTCTCTTGGTACCTGAATTACCGCAGAAATATTAACTTAATTTATAAATATTAAAAAAAATCACAAACAGAACCAGGACAACTTGCTATGAATCGGCGTTTATTTGCGAAGAAAATAAAACTAACCCGAACGTCTGGAACCGTGAGCCCCGGGAAAATCGCTGCCAAAATCATCATCCTGAGTTCAAATTGAGCAAAAATTAGAACGCAGTGCCAAATCCACAATCTCGATAAGATACAAAGGAAAAAAATATACAGAAATGTAGCGGATTACATCGTCGATTTGGGGGTGAGAAGCCATGGAAAAGAGAAACCCTAGGCGAATTAGTTTTTTCGGGAAATAAAATCAATTGTAGACTGAGAAGAAGACTGGAGTTTAGCTCTCCAAACACCGGAAAGAGAAATAGCTTCTTCAGAGTTCGGAAACCATTTTGTTCCAAACACTAACAAACATTTTCCGGAGGAAAATTATAGATTGGAGAAACAAACTGGGCCCTTAGCTTCAAAGTCCAGCCCAGGAAGAATGGGCTTTGGTCTACATTTCTCACAGTACACTGAAGCCCAGGCCCATCTCAATATGCAGACAGTAACAATGAATTTGAGTATGTCAGTATATCTGCAGACAGCCCATCAAACTGGAGGCATTTAAATCGAAACATAACAAAGACGTTATAAAATTAGAGATTTCAAATTCAACTCACTCGATTAAGTCTGACAAAAAAATCGAAAACTTAACAAATTTGTGGACCACTCGGTTTACAGATCAATCCAAAAACAAAAAGCTGGCACTAGCAAATTGAGCCGCAATGGCTAAAACATCTCGAATAATCAAACAAAATGCACTGGAATCATCCCCATCAACATGAATTATTAAGTTGAAGGTACTGGAATCCTCCCCTCCGACTTGAAGAGCACAAACAACTGAAAACGATTGTACTTAGAGTTCAAGGCAACCACGTGGATGGTTTTGCCAACGGCCCCTCACATTGGATCTGTCATCTGATTCAACAACAAACTCGAAAGTTGATCCGTTGATCACTTTGATCAAAACACCACATTCCAAGTTACTTTTTTCTTCTCTGTAACCGGCTCTCTGTTGCTCTGCTGCTCTGCGTGCACACCAATAAAAACATATCGTGAATCTACACCGCACTGCAAATCTTAACAGCCCATTAACTTGTTATCAAAGCAAAAATTGTTATATTAACGAGAGATACCGCAATTTACTATCTACGAATCAAAGAGACTGTCGCCGCTTTAAAAGTAAAAAATAATTGTAACCAAATAAAAACTCTAGTTGACCCTCAAAACAGCTGTATATATATAATTTGATTTAACCCCACATGTTATAATTTATATCTCCTCCTCCATTCAATTTTAAATATTTTTATTTGAAAACAATGTCGGTTTGGAGGAAGTATGTTCATGTTTTCTATCAAAAACAAATCTTATGCTGATGCTATAAGAGGATCCTCTATATAGGGCAAAGCTTAGCTATATCTTTTTATTGAATTATATCTTCCTAGGACTCATTCATGTCTCTTATAAACTATGCCTAATTAAGCATTTTTTATCAAATAAAGGGTAGGGTTGATGGAAATGAAGACAAACAACCTTTTCTCCAAATCTTGCAACTTGAAGGGCCCAAGCAACATGACAATCTTCTTGTAAGTTATTGCTTAACAATATAGACTAATCACCCATCATTATTAATAATTAATACCTAATAATATTAGCTTAGGAGCATAATGAAAAAGGCAACAGTAGCCTCCACTACTTACATTTTAACACCCTTCCCTCTCAATCTCCTCCGTAATTGACTCGTCGGATGCAACATTCTCCTACGAATCAGACATGGCACGTGGGGATCGCACTTGTGAAAATGATTTGTGGTTATATACGTAAGTAATCCGCTTTCACAAAAAAGACGTAGAACACTATAATACAACTTTATAAAACGTGAGATGAAGAGTCCACGTACTATTTAGAAGTGCATTCTCACGTACGTTAATATTTAGAAATTGTTCCAAAACGTGAAATATTGCTATGTGATGAATAGAACAATATGAAGTTATTATAAATACATAGATTTGTACACCGTCATATTGAGATTGAGAGTGACTTAAAAACACCATTCAACTCCAACAAAACACATGAACACGTCTTAATCATAAGTTCGATCAGATCACTTCGTATATCTTACCATATATGCTCTTTCTTAAGTGTTCTTTTAATAATATTTTATTTTCTTGTTAGTTTTCATGGAGATGGTGATGAAATGAGAAAGGTGGGTAATTGAAATGATTGTCTAGAAGGAATTTTAGGGTTGGTCGGCAATGTTGATTTAAGCTTTGTTGGATATGCATCAATTCAGGTATGGCAATTTTGAGGATGTAGGGAACATAGTTGTAACACTTGGGCCCTAGGGTTTGGATTATTTTACCATAATTTTTATACATGCATGTACTCATGCATGCTCAATAAAATTTAACTTTGTTATTCTTTTTAAAGCAAATTTAACTTTGTTTATTGAATTATTTGTTTTTTTCTTATTGGTGGAGGGCATATTTCTTTTCTTTTGTTTTCTTTTGACAATTTGGGATCTTGAAATGGTGTGAGCAAATCTCATTTTATTTGTATAGGCGGCTGATGGTTCTAGATTTGGACTTATAATTGTAGTGGAGTTGTTAGATTTTTTTTAATTGAAATTAATATATGACCTTGAGTCATAGGCTAAATTTAAATCAACAAGTAATAAATTGGTTTAGATCGATTAGGGACTTTGGTTTTACACACGATCTGATTTATGTGTTTAACCAAATTATAATGTACTACTTACAATTTGATGATTGTATTATAGTATGTATATATATCTTGTAAATCCATGGACAAAATGATCATTTCTTGTTTGCCATCCAAGATAGCATTTCTATATCTAATAATGCAAGACTCGAAGAGAGAAAAAGAAAGACAAATATATAGATGAATTTAAAAAAAGAAGAAAAGACCATATCAATTAAAAACAATAATACATTAATATTTGGATGGTACATAAACCCACCCAAAATTGTATTAATTAAACTCATCACATGTAACATACAAAATTGTATTTAATTACACATGCTAGTGCTACATATTACATGCCAAATTTGATCATTTAATTGATTAACGGACACTTCACCAACTACATCTATATATCGACGTATTGCATTGCATGTCATTTTTCACATTTTGCTATTTTTTTCTTAAAATGTTTATTAATTACCCAATTTATAAACCAACAAGCTTGTATATATGCAAATGGATGATGATCTTCGTATCATATCAAATCTCTATATCTTGAAGCTCTTTTGCATGCGGGCATGCAAATAATTGAGTGATGAAAATAAATAAATTAGGTATACGTGTTTGTGTTTGTGTGTACATATGTTTCTGAAAATTCAAAAGTAACTATACTCTCATCTACCAATGAATTTGTAGGTATAAATGCACAAGGTACTCATTAAATTTGAAAAGTTTAAAACATCTTGCACTATAAATATCAAATAATTTAAACTTCTTTCTATATTTAGATTGAATCACCCATCAAATTATACAACATACCAATTAAAGAAAGATAGCAAACAAAGAGTTAACACTAAAACTTACTAAAGTTTGATTCGTCACGATCTAACACTAGTATCCGTTTTAATGGATTTGTGGGCATGAGACACTCACCTAAACCTATTTCTTACATTCAGCTAAAATGTAAGTCATTAAAAAATATGTCCCAAACTCTTTCTCTCTACAAATAAGAATATGTACTCTAATTATACCTGATTTTAACCATTTATTCATTTAACAGTGAAGATTTATTACACATATAAACAAAGCCATATATTGAACATGAAAAATGGTTGTTGTATGGGAAATGGAAAAGAATTGAAAAACTGTTGGCATGCATTGCAGGTTGAGGGTTGATGATGGAATGTAGGCAACATAGCAAACAGAATGGCCTACCATTGTTGTGGAGTCAACCTCACTGCCTCTCCTTTTTCTTCAAAACCCTCCCAACAAAGTTAACAAAAGGAGACTTGTGAGACCAATTAAAGCACTTTTGTCCACTGCAACTTGTATGTTTGCTACATACATAAACCCTAATTTTTGTTACTTCAATCACACGTGCGAGGGTGAGTGAATTTGACTGAAGATCATGATCATGAAGACTATATATGTATATATTTCGATTATCATGAATATAATGCCAATATAAATAAAACATACACTCCTTTATTGTTTTTCATGTTTTACAAAAAGTGTGAACAAATTGAACAAAACCAGCAGCTTTTGAATTACATGTTGTCTGCAGATTTTTGTTCTGAGAAACTGCATGCTCCATTTTCCTGCTTTGGCTCCTTCTTGTTGGAGTTGGACACCACTTTCTCTTCTTTTCTTCTGTTTTGTCTTTCTTCTTCTTCTTTTTTTTTTTGTTACAAAGTAATTAAACTAAAAGAAGAAAGAGCAAATAAATAATTTAGCTGAAGAATATGGATGTTTTCATGATATTTACAAAATGGAGCTTATTAGCGCTTGCATCCGCCTTACATGTCAAAAGACATGTTAGGCACGTGTCAGACTGTGATAGGTGGAAAATTGGTCTCATCTTATGTTTTTGGGCGGCTTTGGTTTTCATGGGAAGAGGAGTGGTGGATCTGATCTTGTGTTAGCTGTGATAGACGGTTGTGATTCAATTTCAGCCTTACATATGTATATTTGGCATGTAGAGCGGCTACATGCATGAATCGTTCCCTTTACAAAATTATAATTAACACTCAACTACTCAAGTTTTTGTTGCCTTTTTGCATCAGTCTTATCTCAACCATATATATATATATGATATATATGTCACTATTTACCCATTAGTCATTACTAATTAATGCTAAAACATCATTACTAACTAATCCAGTTTAGTGCCATGTCAGATCCAACAAAATGAACCCATCAAAACTCTAAGAAAAAGAAGAGGGAACTACAGTCAAATACCATATTTACACCTTACATTTCAAGTAAAAGTGTACTGGCTGAACTGGGAATAATATATCACTGATATTGACAATGAATACTACTATTAATTTAATATGAAAACTTTTCCACCATTAAAATTTCCTTAGATATGCACAAAATTCAGCTTAGTGCATGGACCACACAACCAATCATTCCATAAGAAAATTTGATAAAAAAAAGTCAGTGTTCAAGGATGAGACCACCTAATGGTAGTGGACCATGGACTAGCATAAAATTCTTGATCTTCCTCTCTAATATTACATATATAAAAATATAAGTGCAATATATATAAGTGGGTTGCTGGTTCTGCTTTCTAGTATCATTTCTTAAAGAAAACAACTCTGTGTTGTTGTCCAAGATTCTAACAATTTTTACTTAGTGGTCATGAAGGCAACATTGAGGTACTTGGCAGGACTTGCAGGTCCAAGTGGTTTTGGGTCCAATTCCACAGCTGAGCAAGTCACTGAAGCTTGTTCTTGCTTTGTCCCTCCTCATCAACTCACTGCTATTATCACTGGTATTTACTGTATAAGAAACTTCATGATAGTTTTGATCCATGCCATGTCTGATACTTTTTTTATCAGCAAGCGTAACAACCGAGGCTCGAATATGAGACCTCAAGAGAAGCAAGCGCATTAAACCACTTGCCCCGTTGATGGTTGTTATGTCATGTCTGATACTGAAATTTTCTTATTTCATTGTTGTGCATGGGAACATCTTTTCTGTGTTTTTTTCCTTTGAAGAGTCTCAGAAACTTTAGAGTTAAAATGGTTTTCTCATGTGATCTATACTCTATTGTCTCTTGTTTTAGGATCACTTTTGGCATGAAATGATCAAATATGCTTATTTTAGGTTTATCTTCTGAAGAAAATGTGCTGAAAATGGTCACTAGATTGGTATAAAAATTATTAAATTTGTGTTATTCTGAGCAGGTATAGCTAGTATTTTTAGTTAAAGGCTCCTCTTTTTGTCTCATTTGATCACAACATAACATATATTCTGTGCAAAATGGCATGAACCAATCATGTGTAGAATATAAAATTCCCCTGGCTATTCTATAATCTGCATAATCTTTAGGACATTAAAAAAAGAGGATTCTTGTATGTCATGAAGATTTTAAAAAATAAATCTATTTGATAAATAATATTGTTGTGTTTGATTTGAAGGAGCAACATCAGGCATTGGGGCAGAAACTGCAAGAGTGCTAGCAAAGAGGGGGGTGAGGATTGTGATTCCGGCGAGAGACTTGAAAAAGGCGGCTCAAGTTAAGGACTCGATTTTGAGGGAGAATCCGAAAGCTCAAGTTATGGTGTTCGAGATCGATCTAAGCTCATTCGATTCGGTCCAGAGGTTTTGTTCTGAGTTTTTGTCTTTAGGACTACCTCTAAACATACTCATGTAAGTACACTTTTTTCTTTTTCTTTGAACTCAATTGAGTGGAAACCTATGATTCTGATGTCTTCTTTTGCAGAAACAATGCCGGAAGGTACTCTCAAAATTTGGAGTTTTCGGAAGACAAAATTGAGATGACATTTGCCACAAATTACTTGGGTAAGGACTCTATTAAATAGGTTGTTAGGTCATTTCCTCTGTTATTACTTGGGTAGGGAATCATAGGTCATTTGGTTCCTTTAAATTCATTTGTTTCCCTTTGTTAGGTCATTTCCTGTTAACGGAGACGCTGCTCGAGAAAATGGTGGAAACAGCAGAGCAGACCGGCGTTCAGGGAAGAATCATAAACGTTTCCTCTGTTATTCATAGTTGGGTGAAGAAGGATGCTTTCTGCTTCAAGAAAATACTCAACCCCCAAAAGTAATAGTCGTTGGCGTTTCACGTTTTAGAACAGAGATCGCTACTAGGGCAGCAAATTTTGGTGACATAGGATTAACAGTTGTCTTGTATGGATTTATGCAGCTACAATGGCACGCGGGCTTATGCACAGTCGAAGCTTGCCAACATATTGCACGTCAAGGAAATGGCAAGACGGCTTAAGGTAGAGATCTCACGCACGTGTTCATAAAACGATTGAGAGTAAATGATGACCAACGTTCTTGTTTTTTTTTTTTTTTTTTTGATGGCAAGAAAGGCAAGAGTGAGAATCAATGCAGTACACCCAGGAATTGTGAAGACAGGAATCATAAGAGCCCACAAGGGACTCATAACAGGCATGAAATTACAATTTTCACTTGTCAATTTGTGTTACTAGTGATTTAAGTACAAAAACCTAATAAAATGCCCAACTTTATGCAGACTCACTGTTCTTTATTGCATCCAAGTTACTGAAGACCACATCCCAAGGTGCATCAACCACATGCTATGTAGCTCTGAGCCCGAACACCGAAGGGGTGAGCGGAAAATACTTTGCAGACTGTAACGAGAGTAACTGCTCGGCCCTAGCAAATAACGAATCCGAAGCACTGCAGCTATGGAGGCAGACTCGTGGATTAATCCACAGACGATTACGCCAGTTAGCTGCTTAAAATTCCTTGTGAAAAAAAAAATGAAACTATGTTAGACCTAGGAAAAGTATGTACATGTTTATGCGAGTAAACTCATGTATCTACGTATGTAAGTTAAATTGAATCCGAGCAGTAGATAGTAGGGTTAGTGTATCAAATAAGCTATGGCTAAAAGACATGAAAACATCCCATAAGCAAATGAATAGAAAAAACAATAACCTCATTTCATAGCACTTATTGCTTGCATCAAAAAAATATCACAATCTCATCAAAATTTGCATATGCGGTCGACAACTTATAAATGCAGATGCACGGATAGGAATTAACAATTTCATATTCATTATTTCTACATACTCCAGAGCACATTACATTTAGTTCAACAGTTGCGGTTGAAAGATTTAAAACTAATTAATTAGATTCATACATAGAAAAAAAAAATCAATCCATGACTTAGAATATTGGGATTTTCACCCTTGCACTTCATTCACTATAATTTTCTTTCAAAATAAGGGTAGAGGCAAATTTAGAAAAGTGGTGTAGAAAATTGAGGTGTTAATACCTACCTGACAAATATGTCAACCAGCTCGGAGCAATGGGAGTAAACAAAGCACGATGAATATGATTTTAGTTACCATATCCGCCTTCAAGCCGGAGACCAAGAACCCTATTGTACCATGAAATGGCCTCTCACATTCCTTCATTACATTCAAGGTCTTGGTTCCTCTTCTTCATATACTGCCATATCTTTTGAGAGAGAAGAAAAACATACAATAAGCAATATATTAGGATAGCCTTATAGAGCTTCAGTCAACGTAAAGAAAACATAATAAATGAACTAAGGGAACCGACACATTATTACAGAGAAACCATTAAAGTTAACATATACAACGATCTAAATGTCATAGCATCAGCTACATCCTCGAGAGTGAATACAAGAAAGAATCAATGCAAACATTAGAACAATAAATATTACTCCCTATGCTTATAAGAAGAAAAAAAAAACAAGAACCCCTTGAGTTTGTTAACAAGAGCACATGGGGATATAAGGGGGCAAACATAATTCTAACAAACTCATCCTTAATCTTCACATGGAAAGTGGATAATTATTTTGGGACAAAGGGAGTATTAGATATGTTAGAAAGTCGTTAGAGCAGATCAAATTCAGGATCTCCTAGTGACTAGTTTCTTAAGTTGCTTCCTAATACCAACTTACCAAGTACTAGAAGTCGGGGACCTAACTAGTAAAGGCAAGTGAAGAGCAGTACACTAATCTCGTGTCTTTTTTATTTAGAATAACAGATATATGTTCTAGATATAACTTAAGTCCATACCAACTGAAAAGAAAAATCAGTTTATGATCACATGTCTTGATGATTCAATAGGAGTCGGTGCTCAATTTGGCTTTTGAATAATGACATTGAGGATACTTAGAACTCAAGGTAAGTTGTGCTAACCTTCCCTCATAATTTCCAACATCCATACAAAGCAATAAAGGTCAACACAATCAACCCTGCAGATATATCAACGGAAAAAGAAAAAAAGATACCAAAAAGTTCAAAAGAAATTGGAAAACCGCCTACCTTGATGCGGTATAGATACATTTAGTGATATGCTAACTAAGAAAGAAAAAATAGTAAACACCAAACAGCCTCAAACAAAATATAATCCTCATCTACTTAGATTACTTAGTGATTAGACTAACCAATAAGGACCAAAATACTCTTTGATATCATCTAACTAAGCAAAAAAACTATGCAAATCATTTTAAAATAGACACTAGACAGGAACTTTGAGTAAACTTGAGCAGGCAAAGTGAAAACCAGCAAAAGAAAATTACCAAGACATTGTTGAGGCATAACTATAGCATATTCATCCCTCTAATGAGCTTTAAAAACAAAAGGAAGCAAAATCAGATTTAAATAGAAACCCTTATTAAACCAACCACAATCGCAACCTCAGAATCATAATTTTGTCAACAACAAAAAATAGAAAACAAGAACAAACCCTAACAAAGTTTTCTTCACTTTCTCTGGACATTGAGAGCTAAAGTAACTAGTCTCTTACCTCAATTTTGAACCTTTTCAGGTGCTCTGGTTCTGAGATATCACTGGGAAAACGCAGCGCAAGAACCTGCTTTATGCTACCGAATCGTAACCTGGCCCAGTTTCGTAGCCCGCCATTCTTTCAATTTAAATAGCTCACTGAAAATTGGGCTCTTAGCGGATGATAGCTCATTGTCTATTCAATGGGCCTTACGAGTAACTCGAGACTAAGATCGGAGATGTCTTCGAAATCTGTTGAAAATATGGCATATGTAAAAGGAAAATTTATGTTTGACGAGGGCGCACAAGTGGTGGAGCATGTGGTTTAATTCGAGGCAAATCAAAGATCCTTATCCGGGCTTGACATGCCGCAAAGTCGGTTCGGGGGTTATAGGCTTATAGCATTACTCATGCGACCAAATCTCTTACTAGAAAGATTGAATTACGACACCATCAAAAAACCAAAATCAGTGGAGGTTTTCACTTCTCTTCTGCTTTCAAAGGAGGACAGAAAGCGCTTGAAAGCAAGAATCTCCTATTCCACCGTAGACAAAAATTCTCAATCACTCGATTGCTTCTACTTGTAGTTTATATACTTTTGATATAAGTTAGTCATAATGTTATGTGCTAAATAACTTGTGTTATGTTAGTTTTGTTGTTGTTGTACTTGTCTCTAATAACAGCATAGTTGATAATTTATGTATAATTAATTTTTTAAAAACGGATATATCTATCTAGTTTAAAACAACACAACCAAGAAAAGATAGCATACTATGTGGCCAATAAGGCAATAATGGTGGCATTTGAGTAAGAATTTGAAACTCTCAAAAGGGATAATTGTCACATTAATTAAATTTGTGAGGAACAATACATGTGGTATTGTGGTAAATACAAACAAAAGCATCATTATCCGTCTTATATAGTCAAAACCATTGTCCTTATTCCTTAACTATAGCAAATTTTAAGGTTAAGAGTACACAGAAACTATTGTTTTAACTCAACAAACAATTCTTGGCTTTAAGTCTTGTTTGATTGTCTTAAATTTTAGAGTAAATAAATTATTGAACCATTAAACTCAAGATCTCCACCACAAAAGAGTGAAAGACAAACTAAAACAGTAATTTAACTTAAGTATATAATTAAG
>JAYMTF010002155.1:0-19412 GCA_036897485.1 Pelargonium nanum | reverse complement strand
TAAATATAATGAGGAAAATATGCTACAAGTAGTCAAAGAAACTTCGAATCTGCAGCTTGAGAATAAATAGTGAAAAGGGTTATTGGGAAGGACTTATATGGAGTGATCATATACTTAAAACTTTATTAAAGAATATATAAACTCATGGCATCTGCAAAAGGTTTTTCAGGATTAGAGGAAATTAGTGAGCTATAATTATAATTTTTCAATGTTTATCACTACTAAAGCATATATATATATATATATATATATATATATATATATCATGCATGATTCCTATTCTCGAAAAGGAAATGGGTTACTATATTTCTCTAGATCCAGCATAATTGCGACGTGTGTGCATATGCATTTTTCTTTACGCACGTATATTGCAAAATTAGAAGAGAATCGCTCAGCTGAGAAGATAATGATTCCTAATCCTCTTTGTATATTAATGTTTGATTCAATATGTTAATATATAATTTTTGTGGAATCACGCAAGTATATTGTAAATGGAACATTGAGTCATCCTATTGATTTTCTTGGTTTTCTTACAGAATGGTAAAGGAAGAACCAAATTGCGTTCTTGGGATATTTCGCAAGATCACATATGAGATATATACATGCAACTTTCAAAGCATAAACAATTGATACTAACTCCATATGGTAGGTAGCATGTATAATCTTCAATTCAATATGGAATCCTCTTTGTACAAGCTACCTATGGCCTAGATTGGTTTCTGATTTTTTTTAATATCATACTGATTTGCTTTCTTTATAATTATCGAAGTAGAACTTATTCTCAGTTGCTTAACATGATATAAAGTTAATTGGGTCGCAAATTTCTATGTTTTTGTTAGAAGTCCAAATCAATTAAAAGGTTAAACTCATAGTTAAAATTCTCATTTACTAAAATTTGTTTTGCATTTGCAGGTGAACATACAAGAAGATAGAGCATCCAAACAACACAATCTACAAACATGGTAATTAAAGAACACATGAATAAGATCTTTTGCATAATTGGGGAGATATAAAAGGCCAAACAAAATGATAGGAAGCTACTGCGAGACAATGCAAACCAGTTTCCTCCTCTAGCGTCTAGCACTTGATTATGCAGCTATCATCCAGCAGCATGATTAACTTGCAAGGTCACTATTTCAAATATCAAGCATATCATTCAACGCAAGTTTCAAAATACAAATCTTTAAGGTCAACCCATATGCAAGGACATCGTTGCACAACTATGCTAGCTACAAATTACAGTACAATCAAGAAAGAAAAGTATAACAAATGCTACCACGCTATTCTTCATCCCAACTCATTAAGTATACTGCAGCATCAAAAAAGAATAGCAACATTAAAAGCAATTGCAGGTAAGACAGATCAAAGATGCAGCTAGCATAACATACAAACATATGCTCATAACTACAAGTACTATCTTACAACTTTTGACACTAAAATACAAGCACAAGCTACAATTGATCAACCATGAAAATTTACTAGTTCAAAAGTACAGTGAATATAGGAAATTCAGCAAAAACACTTGACATGACAAGCTTCTAGTAATGCATCAAAAGAGAGGGGTCCTTTAAATTTTAAAAATTACAACTCCGCCAGCAGCTAGAAAGTTTAAGTGGGCACAAAAGGTTCTGTTCGAACAAACAAATTTAAATATAACCAAATAAACCTCATATATATAAGAAGCTTATAAACTTCACTTGAAAATATAGTCTCATTGTACTTAATTACTTATGTTAATTATATATTTGAACATACAGTACATGAAAAAAAAAAACTATTCACTCTGTTTTTTTTTAACTACCATAATTATATTACTCAGAAATTAGAATATGAACAATGCATTCAGGCCGGATAGAGCCCCAACCCGATCCCTCATACATAAAACCCGTTAACTGAGCTAAACCATGAGCTATCTGAATCTATTTTTGAGAAGCATTAAAAGATTATAAAAGTATATTGTTTTTAGATCATCTCGTTACCTAAGCTCAATTATTAATTCAAGTTGACTTGGAGGGAACTAAAAACCAATGACACTAGAAAAAATATACTATCCAAATTGCTTCTGCTGCTATGCATATGCAAATTCCAAAACAAAACTATGAAACACAACTGGTCACCAAGCAACTGAGTTTGCTTATCCAGTAGATTTTAACTCAAATAACGGTAAATAATTGTGATCAAACTTCAAAGTGCAGTGGAAAGAGTGAGTCAAGAAAAACTCCACATAATGTGAGTCATTGATCCCTTCATAATTGAATCTTAGCAGCTGTGTGACCCTCCAAAACAATACACATGAACAGTCAATAAATATAATCTACAAAGAAAAAAACCTTGATCTCTCAAAAATACTTCAGAAATCAGAACAATACGTCAATTACAATTCAGCTCCCAAACCAAAACTTCCGATCAATTATTACCCAGAAAATAAAACGGCAACTACACACCACAACATTCATTGAAAGAAGCACAACAGAGTACAAAAAATACAGCTTAAAAGAATTCATCGCAAAGCGAATCGAATCTGGTGAAATACCTGAAAAGAGAGAATCTAGAAGTCGAGCTTGAGCTCCTCTTGGGAAGCGGAGAGGTAGTGGAGAATGTAAGGGGTAGCCCGAATGACGGCTACCCATGCTCCGAACATGGCGACGTGGGTGCGCAGCTGCTTCAAGGCCTCTGCCTTGTCTGGCTTGCGCATGAACATTCCTGGAAACATGATGATTCCGATGACGGTGACTCAAACCTCCCTCGACTCACTGTGACCTAAAACCCTAGCTCACGACCACGATGATGGTAATGTTGATTTTGGGGTTCTTGGTAGGAATATAACTAATTTCTAGTTTATGGGTTCGACCCAAACAGCTGCAGGCCCATAGTTGAGCTTTCATGGGAGAGTTTGTTTATTGAGATTTGAGAGTAGAGCTAGCAAATTTAGGGTCCGGGTTGTTGCATCATGATCCGACCCTAACCTGATCCGACCAACTTCAAGTTGGGTTAGGGTGTGTGTTGGGTACGGGTTCATGTTCATATTGTCAGATGTCAGCTCTAATTGAGATGAAACAGTCTTAATCAAGTAATTATTGGTTGAGACTCGATTGACAATTACATCTCACGGGCGAGTTCAAATGGTAATATACCAAAGGATATAACAAAATGGGTGGATTTGTCCCCTCGCCACAAAAAACAAACACATCAGCACACACCTCTTTTCCTACTGCGGGTGCTCATTACACTATCCGTTGATTCTTGTTATTGCTTACAGACATACGAAGTTGTTGTATTCTTAGAGACTGCACGTTCACTCATGAATAATCTTTTACCTTAGTGTTGGTGCACGCCTCAGCTTATTCAGATTAATTAACATTTGTTTTGCATGTTCATTTCTTACAACATATCTATCACGAAATGAATTGAGAATTGTGTATCTCTTCTATTCCTCTCTATATATAGTTGCATGGAACTTGAAATCTGTCTCTGAACATTACAAGAGATCATGATTGGAATTCAGGTGAAGTAGATGAGTTTGATTTGTGCATTACCTTACCTATGTACTAACATTTTAAATATGTATATTCCTTCAACTCTGTTTCCATTTGCAAGCCGATTTGGGCCTATAGAAACAGTTGAGTCAGCCAATCTGCTGATTTCAGATCCAAAAGGCCAGATTTTTCTTAACCTTCTATTGGATTTTGCTTTCAACTCTGTTCCAACTTTAAGTGAATGGCCATACAATTTTCCTTCAAGACATGCCACATTTGTAGTATACAAACAACCTCAAACTTGCAGAAATCACAATTGAACAAAGCCATGGGACAAATTATGTGAATTTAAATGAGGTCAACATTACAGACAGATATACAATGAACCTTGAAAATACATGATTATTCTAAACGTCGAGGCCTGAGACAGTTCAGGCAAGAATTATTCACTCATACGTGGACAGAAACAAACATGTTGATGACAATGACAATGAATTCGTAGACTCTAAACAGTGCGATGACACCAAGAACAGAAGTACATAGAAGCAAGCAAAGACACAAGGTGCTGATAATTTGCCTATATGAAGTCGATTACCAATGCCCAGACAGGGTAAACCAACAGTATGACTATGCCAACCGTGTTTGATATGCCATTAGCTCTAGTGAACGAATTTCTGAAACCACCAGATGCTCGGATGTGCTCTTGCAGCAGATAAGCCCCAATAACAAGACATATTGCCACTCCGATCCAGCTGTCCTTCACGGTGACTGCAAGTAAACTGGGAGCCACAACTAGGAGAAGAATCAGAGCACCCGGCAAATCTGCCCAGTCTGTAGGTACCACAAAACACCAATGGTGAATAAGGTTTGGTAGATAAGATCGTGTTAAGAGAATAACTGAACATGTATTTTGATAGTAAAGTCATGACAGTAAAATGCCTAGCTATGTTATTATCCTACACCTTTTTAGAGATAAAACCAAAGTTCTCAACCATACAGGAATATGGCTTAATTACATATTATTTACCTGGGTAATATTGTTTTGGTAAGAAAAGGCGCACTATTACATACACCAAAGCAATCCATCTTCCAATCTGCCCCCTGCATAGCAACAATTTTTTTTTTATAAGCATTTAGGGTAAACAAACACTAGATCTGACACTGTTGTGTAAATGAAGTGCTAAAACAGAATGCGTGATCACCTGAATATGTCGAATATTAGTGAAGGAAGACTGAAGAAAATGTATGGGATTAACAGTGAGGTAAGAATGTTTGTTTTCCAGTTTGTTCGGTCCAAGATCAACAAATAGCTGCAGTAAGAATATCAAGGAGTACGTCAGAACATAAAGATGATCAAATAACACAACAGAATTATCCCCAAGGCAGTTCAAGCTCTTGCTGCATAATTATTACACCCTTTGAGCAAGTAATATTCCTGATGGTGTGTTTAGATAACCTTATAATTTGAATTTGACTCAAATTCAATAGATTCAAAACATGCCTACAACATGAGATTTCAAAAGACTACTTTTACCTTAACATTTGAAATTCTATAGCTCCCCAAACATTGTATTTGTATTTGAAATACAACATTTCAAATTCCAAATGATAAATTTCAATTCAAATTCAAGTTCTCAAACGCAACCTCAAAGTAAAGTTTCATAATGCCAGTTCAGATGTACAATAACAGAGCCCTGCAGCTATGAATTCTATAGCAGAAACATACAAACACTTGTGAGTTGTGACCTAATAAGAACTTCAAGGCTAGTAAGAAAACTGATCGCCATGTTTTGACATATGAGAGCTCAAACAAAAAGTGGATCACATATAGAAGATATGAAATCAAAACTATATAGTCTACACCTTCACGGTACATAAAACTGCGGTTTCTATTTTACACCATCGCTAACAATCACGCCAAATTGACCAAACACTAAACCCTTTTCAGCGATCAAGAATCACCAAAACCGTAGTCAGTAAGCAAAAACATGGCAAAATCGATCAATGACTGAGAGATAGATAGATAGAGAGTAGAGAAATTACATTGCAGAGAAAGAAGCAACCCATTCAAGCAAAGAAGTACCGAAGCCGAAGCTACCAAGCTTGACGGCATGAACAGCGAGCCTCTTCGCAGCATCTCCAAGATCTTTTAGATCTGAACTGACCAGGACGCTCGCATCTCGATCCGTCTTCATCCTCAAGTAACTCTTCGACATGATTGTTTTTGCTCTTGCAATCTGAAACAATTTAGCAACCAAACGCACGAAACAATGACGAAATGGAAGCGAATCGAAGCATAGCAGAACGAAGAGTGTATTGGTGGTATATATACCTGAACACACTCACTCCCTCATTTATTGAACAGTTGTTGATTTTGAATTAAACTGCGTGGGTCGATGGGGCCACCTGTCACTGTGTGCCGACATAATTTTTAAAAAATAATTGGACAGGTGAAGGATAATGTGGATATTTTAGGATTTTTTTTATGTAGGTGTCTTTTTTAAAAATAGAAAATAGTATGATATATTAGGAATGAGGGTGACTAGGATTCGTTGAAACTAAAAACTCTATTATTTAAATAAAGATTGGTGAGTGTTTGACTTGTTGGTGGTCAATTCATTTTCAGATTTTTTTTAAGTGACTCTTCCTGTCTTAAAATAGCTAGTTTTTTGCAATTAAGTACAATATCTAGTAATGATTGTCTAATTGTTAATAAAAAATACTAATGAAAAATGATTATTTATCTTTTATTCTTCTAACAATTCAACCAGAAAATCCATATTTTAAAATTACCAGTCAACATATATTAGTTCAAAACTATACAAAATCAATTGAAACCTAAAAAGATAATAAATTTGTGCTTGAAATAAACTCAAACCAAATACTCTAATTCTAGGCAACTCCAACTAACTAATTGGAGTACCAACATATGAGAACAACAGGAAAGAAGAAAATATATTAATGAAAAATTAAGAATGAGGCCAACCTACTTTTTGTGCATGGACTTTGAATTAGTGTACAAATAAGGCTCTTTTTTTTTTTTTTTTTCTTTTTGTGTAAATTTTGAACAATTAAGTACCAAGACATTCCCTTCAAAAAAAAGTACCAAGACATTCAATTTTGAACAATAAAAACGAATTAACTTTCATCTTTTTAAGTATTGCCACAAATATTCACGACCTCAAGATAAATTCTAAAGTGTCTTCCTTTTAGTTTTTTTTTATAAAACATGATAAATATAATTAAATTATATTTTTATTGAACATAGATGGAGACTCAAAACCAACATATATTTTCTCAACATCTTTTGAGGATCCATCTTGGTGTATCGTGGTGGAACAATTGAGACATCTACCATACACCAAAAAAATATATGAGAAATATTAAGACCCTGACCAAAAACATTGTAAAATGAAAGTTTTGCGATGACTAGGTGACGTAATGGAATTAATAATGTCACGTGCAGAATTGCATGTCTCCAATAAAAAATTGTGAGTTGTGGCTTCATTAGTAATCATCTTGTAGTCAATTTTAATCATTTAATGAATGACTCAACAACACCATTTTGTGTATGAACATGTGCTACAAAAGGTTCAACATCAATTCTAGTAGACATACAATAATTATTGTAAGTTTGAGAAGTAAATTCTATTGGATTGTCAATACATATTTTTTTTATTAGATAATCAGAAAATGTGCTCATAATCATATTAATTAAGCAAACAATATCGCACACGTCACACGACATGTTCTAAGTTGATAGCAACTATATATGTGATCATTTACTTGATGGGTTAACTAATACTATAATTAAAGTATCTATAGTCCACATGGTAGGTGTAATGGCCAACAAATTTCACTTTGTGTTCTTAGAATGCAAGAAATTCATTTTCTGATTTTGTTAGTGATTGTCATATGGTTGTAACCCGGACAACATTGGTGCATGTTGATTCCAAATTTAGGATCATATTAGAGCATCATCATAAATAAAAAAAAATCAAATTCAGTCCATAAGTGTTATATTTAAAATTTTGGCTTTACAACATGGCTAGAGTTCTATTCAAAATCTATTTATTAATTAATGAGACTCAAATTGAGCTTATATTGCATCTCTTGTATCCTAGAGCATGATTTTTAATGGTCAAAGCACAAATTTAGACGATGTGGATCTATAAATAAATCTCAATAGTTGCGTAATGTTATGAAACGCCGCAATTTTAATATATGCTCAATAGGATAATAATCTGAAATATATGTTTGTAACTTTAGATCTATGATGTATTTTTATAAATGAAATTCAACTTATTATTTTTTTGAATAATTTTCTCTTTGATTGTATCTTTAAATAATAAAAAATACATCCATTTGTATAATAACACATTTGTAGAATACCTTTTTTTTTTTTTGGAAAAAAGTTCAAATTAGTCCATGAACTATTCAGTTCGTGTTATTTTAGTCCCTTAACTATCAAACGAGCCAATTCAGTCCATAGATTATTTGAACGAGCTATTTAAGGACATCCCGTCAAATTTGTTAACGAGACCGTTAAAGTTATAATGTAAAAATATTTTAAAAAAATTACACGTCATCACGATTTAACGGATTCTTTTAGTGTATTTGACGAAATGTCATTAAATGATGCGATTTTTGAAATTGTTTGGACTAAAATGGCTCGTTTAAATAACCTATGGACTAAATTGGCTCGTTTGATAGTTGATGTACTAAAATAGCATGAACTGGATAGTTCGGGGACTAAAATAGCACGAACTGTATTTGGGTGAGGTGTTGTTTTGATGGAAGGTGACGTGGCAGTTCAGTCTGAGTTGTCAGTTAAAACCGGCTACTGTAAGTTGGTTGGACTAAAATATAAGAATTGGTAAGTCCAGGAATCAAAAAGAGAAAAAATCCTAAAAAAGGGCCAACTTTCAAATAAAAATAAGTTTAAGGGGTCTAAAAATATTTTACCTCATTTGTAGAATACTTCTGTTTGTTGGAAATGAGTATTGCTATATATGTGTATTATTATATAAAAAAATTATTTATTTATTTACTAAAGTTACGAGTAAGTAGGAGTAGGACCTACTTACTCGTAAACATTTCCAGTAATGTGATAGGGCAGAGGGTCCCACTGATTTGTTTTCTCGATTTAAACGGAGAATCTAATATAAATATGGGATCACTCATTTGTTTCTTGGTTTCTTACACACAGACTGAGCTTGTATCTCTTACTGAATTTGAAAAATACAGATAGGTTTCGAGTTCAAATTTCTGAGTTGAGCCAGGCCACAGTCAGTTGCCGTCGATTCGTGGAACGAAGAGAGCGTGACGGAGCCAACAGGTTCTCTCAATTGCTTTTGCTTTCTTATAAGTTTCTGGATTTTCTATGCTCTTAGTTATTATGCTTTGTGGTTGTGTGTTGCCTCTGCTTCAATAACCTGTCTGGAAATGAGATCAAACCGTACAATCAATCGTTTTCGTGCAAACCAAATAGTGTTGTTCAATTTGATCCCTTGTGTTGTTGCTATGTTTTTTTTTCCTCTGATGATGTGATCTACTGCTGCAATGTGTCAAATATGTTTATGAGGTCGCTATTTTGTTTATATTCAGCTGGAACTTTTGTCGAACAGATTGCGTGCGTTTCATTTCCTTCTGTTCTGGATCTGTTTTGAGTCTTGGGAATGGAAGCCGAGAGGAAGAAGACGAAGGTGGAAGAGAAGTACTTGGACAGGATCAGCAACTTGCCTGATTTCCTTGTCCATCACATTCTCTCCTTCCTCAACGCCAAATACGCTGTTCAAACATGTGTTTTGTCCAAACGATGGAGGTACATTTGGAATGGAATTCCATATCTTCGCCTCCATGCCGAACCATTCAAGTTCAACTTCAAGGCATTTGATAGATTTGTCAAGGAATTGCTTTCTCGCATTGGTGATGGTGGATGCACAAACTCTGTCTACCATCTCAGTTTCTCCCAGAGAGGGAACAATGAGCAGCTCTTGAAACGGGTTATTAGTTTTGTTGAACTTAACCAAATCCAATGCCTCGAATTCCAATCTACTCAATTGATTAGAAAATACCTGAATGTGCCCTTGCTATCTCTAACAACTCTGTGTCTCAGTAATGTACAATTTCACGGCCGTAGTGACTATTGGCACTTAAACTTCTTTTCTAGCTTCCCAAATCTGGAGAATCTCTCCATAATAGGCTGTAGCCTTAATACAACCATTTATACTTTTGAAATCTCGGCTCCTCATCTTGCCAGTTTGACCATTCGAAGCACATATTTTGGTGATTGCACTGTAGTAGTTTCTGCACCAGAGCTCACCCATTTTTGCATTGAAGCCAGTCTGCCTTTTTCACTGTCGGTGGTTAGAACACACATTCTTCTCCTTGAATTTGATATAGATGTCAATGAGTTTGATGTGCGTGTTTGGACGAAAAATGAAGGCCTGATAAATATGCTCAAGGAACTGCATGGCGTCCAATCTCTTCAACTATCAATGAATGTTGTTAAGGTATAATAATGTTTACTGCTCTACATTCTTTTCCATTTGTAAATTTATTGTTCCAGTTTAATACTTTGAGAAGGTAAAATTCATAACAGAAGAGAAAGGGTAATTTCATCAAGATTGATCTCTACGAAATTGAAAATGCTCACGAATTAATCTGGAGAAATAGGAGATTTTAAAAGACTGCCATATTACACCATTCCTGTGAATCCTCTGGATGTCTTCCAAGCTTATAAAGTACACATTGTATATTATGAAGTAACATTCTCTTGCTTTTCAGGCAACTTTTGGTTTTATTTTACTTGTCATTCGCTTAAGGCTCACTCTGCTGTTTCGTACTAGAAATTCATTATTAACTTTGTGACTAAATATTTTCTCCTACACGTTTATTTCCAAGCTTCTCTCTATGGATCCTGGTTTACTGGAGTTTCGACCTTCTCCTTTTCATGATTTGAAGTCTTTGAAGTTCAAAGCTACACCGGAGTGTAGATTTATTGATGTACCTGAATTTGTGATGAACTATTTCCACGGTGGTTCTCCATGTGCCGAAATTATCCATCTATAGGTATGAACATATACAAATCTTGTTTGTCAATAATAAATCCATATCTAAATTTTGGCAGTGTTTTAAAAGGCTCATGAGGCCCATGGCCGAGCATCAAAATTGTTGAGGCGAGGCTCTCTAATTGAGGCTCAAGTAGCAAGTTAATTAGGCTTACAGAATTTAGAGAATGTAAGAAAAAAAATCTGAATGTGTTAAGGTTTTCTTAGGAGTTGTTAATGTATCTTACATCGAAAGAATGTGAAGTCTGTTGCCACTTGGTATACAAGTTAGACTCTCCACCTATCAATTTAAGTTTTTGGGTCGAAGTCAAGTTTGACATGGTATTAAAGCTAGTTTGGTTTGGGCCTAGTGACCCATATTAATTTGTTGCCTCCCTTCTTGGTTCAAGTGCAGGGTCCGTTGTGTTATCCGGCTTGCACGTGAGGGAGAGTGTTAATGTAGAAAAGTTGAAAGATTTTGCTGGTAGCCTATGTCTGGAATGTTTGGTTTCTAATTAAACAACAAAATCCACAAGTGGATACAATTAGATGTTTTTTTCTTAAAGTTATTTGCTCATTTGTATTAACTCTTCTCCTACTCTTGCTAGTCTCAATTTTCTGCTTTATTCTCATTTCTGACAGGAACAACCCTTCCTTGAGGATGTAAATTTGAAGTGAAGAGTACTATCATCAGGTAGGAAGCTAATCTGTATGACTGTATGCAGATGTTTTTTTTACCTTGTGATAACGTGGAAGTTGGAACTGCCTGATCCTCGTGCTATTTAGTTCCTTGTGTGATCTCTATACGTTTAGGTTAGCAATGTTAATGCATCCCCTGTTTCTATAAACAAATACTCCTAGCTATAACTTATGCATTCCCTTCTATATCATTGTAAACAAATAGATGATGAATCTTGTCAATTTGATGGTGGAAGTTATCATGGTTACAAGTACATGGTTTTCTAAAAATACCTGCCAGTTTTCCAGGAAAATGAAGCTATGGCTGTTTTTGTTGCCATTTATTTTTCTCATTTTCTTTTGTGTGTGCCATACTTGTCAATAAGCATCTATCCACAAGTTAATATCAGGTTGAAGTGTTGTTGTTCTTGATTTGTATATACAATAACTCATATTAAAGAAGTTCATTTTTGCATAGTAAACTAACTGGTCAAACAATCATTTAGCAATTTAGTTGGCCCAAACATACACCTAATTAATAAAACACGAGTAATAAAATCAGCAGTTTAGTTGGATACACTACTAGATTCCATGCATTTGAATTTTGATTAAAGTTGCATGTGGATTAATATTGCCAATCACTTGTCTAACTTTGCCACTTTGGCATAAAACCCGATTTCTTATTTGAAACTTGTACATGATTTTCAATAATATAAACTAATCAAAATTCGCGTTTTCTTTTTCTTCATAAATTTGATTATAGTCAATAATAATATGCAGCTTTTATGAAAGTTGTGTTTGAGAGTTTAAATTTGATTTGAAAATCATCATCTAATATTTGAAAGGATTTATTGAAATACACATACTTCTTCCATTTGAAAATGATTGTCTTGGTTTTTAGTTTAATTTTTTTTTTAAAAGTTAGTCCAAGATATCAAGTCTCTTACTTCTGCAACACATCTACACCAACGCGTGTTTAATACAAATTAAGTTGATCATGATCAATGGATAAAACACTTTCGATTTGAAATTGTCGGATTAAATAAAGAAAATTCATGGTTTTTGTATAATCGTATAATAAAATAGAGGTTCCCCTCGGCCCGAGAGAAACGCCCGAACCAATTCAATGCAACATGGTAGAGGTTTAACCCAAAAAATTCAGTGCCAAACGTGTTTTAACCCTAAAGAGAAGTTGGATTAACACTGAAAAAATAGACTGTTTGGGCAATAAAGTGCTTGTCCATATATGTTTTTTTTTTATCTTTTACCTCCTCTAGGGCTGCAAAACTCTTCTATCTTAGTAGACACCTTAAGATCAAGCAAGTGTCTTAAGAATAACTCAGTTGATTCCATTTAAGAGCACTATTGAACTTTTTTTTTATTTGTTAATCTTTTAAGAAGTATATACAATTGTCATATTCGTAAGACTATAAAATGAGCGACAATTTGTTATTTTGCTTCGCTGAAAAGACGTGAGGATGTGATATTCATCTCAAGTTTAATTTTTGTAGAATTGCAACTGTCATCATTTAATTTATTTGGAGAGACATTGACTTTACAACAACAAAAGTTAAAGAAATTTCATACATCAAAATCATAAATAATATAAACGTGAAAAGTGAAAATAAATATAAAATGCAGTAGATTAATTTGTTAAAACTTATACATTACACAACCAATATCATAAATAAAAATAAATCGTAGTAAATTTGTTAAACAAACATTAACACTTGCAAAGCAATCAGAAGTAAAAAAATAAAAAATAAAAAACCACTAATATGTGTGTATCGAAGTTTATTGTGAATACAAGTATTGTTGATGCCATGATCAAATGGTCGTGGCTTTGGTCAACGATTTCCACGTCACCGACGACCCGAAGGCAGTGTCCCCGTGTCAACCTCAAACGTGTCGTATCGAAGGAACAGCTCCACCACAAACACCCTGGCCAGCAGCACCACCAGATCCTTCCCGGGACACTGCTTGTTCTCCACCGTCGGATTCTCCGTCTCGCGCCCATTCGACCAATACACGTACTTAAGCAGCTTCTCTCCCTCGGGCCCCACAAACCTATGGCCCACAAACTCCTCCGCCCTATCGAACACCCTCCGATCTTTCGTCGCCAACGGCTGATATCCAAAGATCATCTCTCCCTTCTTGATCTCAAACGCCGCATCATGGCTCGCGACCACTATATCCTCCTTGGCCTTCCCGTACTGGAATTGAACCGGCGGGTCGATCCGGAGGGTCTCGTACACCACCGACTTGGTCAGCTCCATTTTCTCAAGACCCGAAAACGTGACCCCACCTTCCGATTTCACAACGCTCCTGATCTCATCCGCCAGCTGCCGGTGCAGCTCCACTCCTGCTGATGCGATCCACTTGATCAGACTCGGAAGCATCACCTTCATGCCACCGAACGTGTTGAAACCGCCGAGAAACACGAGGTTATGGCAAGCTTCTTCTCTCCCGATCCCCAAGCTCTCGGCTTTGTCCAGCGCCGACGAAGCGGAGCTGTAAAAAGCATTGTAGATTTTTTTGTAGTCCGATTTAACAAAAACTGGCGGGAGCGGAAACGTGTGCAACACGAAATCCTCCAGAGCATTGAGCCATTTCGGGAGCCCTAGGGTTGCCAGAGGCGCGAGCTGGAACAGCAGCCACTTGGAGTCCAGCGACGGCCCCTCCGACCCGATCTCCGTGTCGGAGGGACTCTTGCCGTCGCAGAAGAGCCGGAACATGAAATTGAACGACATGTCCTCGACCAGGGCGTTGATTTCAGCTTTGCGTTTTGTGTCAGCGACTAGATCTTCGAGCTTGATGTACATTTCGGACAGGCATGTCCGGTAGAGGGGGATTAGGTTTTGGTGCCAGGCGGCGATGATGGAGAAGAAGAAGCTTTTGAGAGCTGCATGGTTGGGTTCGGAGGGGTCGAGGTAGGAGCAGACGCGGTAGCCGCCGGTGTAGGAGAGGGAGGGCATGTAGGTGCCGACGAAGACGTCTCGCTTCTCGACCTTGGAGGTGTCGAAGAGGACCGGGAAGCTGGCGGCGTCGAGGACGCAGACGACTCTCGGGTCGGAGGAGATGAAGGGGCCGGGTGGCATGTTGGTTCGGAAGACGGTGGATTGGTATTTGTCTATTCGGGTTTGGAAGAAGTGGTCGCGACCTTGTTTGTAGAAGTAGTCGAGACGGTCGCTGATGGGACCGAAAAACGGGACGCCATAGCTGCCGGGGATTTTCTTTAGCGGAAGATCAGATTGGGAAGAAGAAGGAGAAGACATTGTTGCTGTTTACTTGGTTTGGTTTTGTGGGTTTTTGGTGCTTGTTATATAGTAGTAGTACGAGAGGCTGCTACTATAGTTGCTAGAGACTTGTCAATTTTGGGACGATAATGGAATAGGTCCAATTATGAATATATTGGACAACCTTAAAACAAATAGTATTCTTAATGAGTTGGTACGGACACACTTTTCATAGCAACGAAATGAGGAAAACGATTTTTCCATTACATAAATTCCAAGAGAGGCCAATTGGAGAAGAATATAAAGGTTGGTAACCAGCTAAGGTATGCTACTATTTTTTGCCAATATTTAGTTTCTGCTACTGTAAGAGCATTTACATTGAAGATCTTAAATCAATTAGGACAACAAATGAGTCTCCAAAAAATATTGAGACATTTGATGTAGAGAAACCTTTTAGACCAATGGGCCCTATGAAGAGGTCCTTGGATCTCAATAATTACTTTTATTATTTTAATTTGCTAGCCAATTGTGTGATACCATGCCACGTATAGAGACAAAATCACTCATAATATAATTAATATAATATGATAATTTGGGATTCAATTCGAGTCTTTACTAGTGGAGGATGTGATTAAAAACCACTAACACAATTTTATAATTGCCTTGCCAGAAAAAAAATAAGTAACAAGATGGTGAAGAGCTAGAAGTAATTAAAATCAATGATTTAGTAATTTAAATCGTGCAAGTAGTAAACAAAATGGTGGAGAGTTGACACTACAATTAATGAGTCTTTATTAGAAAGTAGCTGGCATTATAAGAATATTTAGTAGTTGTTACAGTGGATATGAATTTTACCCATATATGTCTCCAAGTCTTGCCCATATTCATACACAAATTTAAAAAAAAAAAAACAGAAAAGAAAAGAATTGGAACTTGGGCAGATATAATAGTTTTTAATCTACTGCCAAAGTATGTAGTAAATCCAAATATATATTGTTTGAAATTTATAAATTTATGGCAAAGATGTTAAAATTGGAACTTCATTGAACGTAGTGGGCATATGATGAGATCATGCATGATTTTGCATTCCTTGTAGTTGAATTGTTGAATAGTTCCCAGATGCCCAAATTAGAAAGACAAATTTTGATCTCTACTCTTCCTCGAAGGAATTTGAAAAGTCTCTGAAAGGGGAAGTTTTTTGTAAATTAGCCGTTCCATTTCATGACCACGTGCAATTTGGACGGAAAACAAAAAAAAAAAAATCAAGAAATTTAAATGCATGCAAATAAAAATGTGAGAGGTTCGAATTTTTCGCATTTTTATTTGCATGCGAGAGGTTCTCAGTCTGTTGAACATAACCTTAAATTTCATCCTCCTTCCAGCTACATTTAATTTTCGAGTATAGTGTAAGATTGTAAGCTCTAAGTAAAAAATTTCTTATAATCCTTGAATTCACAGTTTCCCGTATACGCATTTTATCGCAATAAGCCTAGCCTAAGCAATGATAAGCATGCGCAATTTGCATCAATACCCTATAATCTAATCATAGTTTTCTTCGAGAAAAGGGGCCATGCCTTCACAATGTCTATACAATTAGAACAAGTAAAACAAGAGTTGAAAATAAGATGAAATATTTATAGATGATAGCAAAATGTATGTTAATTCATTGCGTGATAGAGTTAATACTCTTTTATGTGTGGATCTCTTCTACCAATTTACACCATAAATCAAGGGACAAAAAGTCAAGCTTTAAAGAATGACAAGAAAAACAAAATCAGCATAGTTGCATCTGAAGGAGTCCGGGTCCAGACACGCTAAAAGATGGACATCTCCGGGGGTGGTCCATACATCGTCATCCATGAAAGGGGAAGAGTTTCATTACCTGAAGACATAAAGCACACGAGTATGATATTTCAAACGTGTTGTCTTACTTAAATCAGCAACTGATCCTATGTTCTTATAGAGTTATATGTAGCATTTTTCATCAAACAATCTGTACAGATGCAACACAGACACAGCTACTAAATGAATGGCCAGCCAGCCTACTGGCAACAACTCTAGCTAGATCATTATAAAGACTTAACAGTCAGTGGATGTGTAGATGCACATCTAGAGTCTGCATATAATATTCATGTATACAGTAAGATTTGCATGATGGAAGCAGCACCAATGACAACATAAGATCTTAGATTGGAGATTCGAAATCTTCAGATTAAGTATAAGATTTTAGCAGGGTAGTTGAGAGGTAAGAAAACAAATCAATTCAGAATAAACCAAAATTGAGGTATCGACATTACATCCACGCATAGGTGATCATATTTCAAATTTAATACAAACTCACCTTGTAAATTGCTGGTGTTCAGTCCCAAAAGTTTGCATGCTGCCTCGGCCAGGCGGAAAGCATCTGGTGTATTGTCCCCTTCAGAACAGTAACTTAACAAGCAAGTAACTTTCAAACCTTTGGCCTGAACCAAAAAGCCTTGTGTCAGTCTGTATACGTAACCTCTATTGCAACAATTAAAACCTCACTAATTCAACTTTTCTTCTGTTCTCTCTTGAGAAAGAGAGGGGAAGGTAAAGATTTGGCTGATTTGTGCTTCAAAATGAAATCGAAATGTCAAACAGGGATAATCCTGAAACTCTAGATGAATATCGATAACAAAGTAAAAGCCACATAATGAACTCTATGAAGACAATGATCTCACATTCCTGTGAACACCTTTCAAGTAATGAAGAAAGCTTTCCTATCCCTAAGCTCAGATGACAGAGGTTGGTTGGGATTGTAATAGTTCTTTGTGAATCTTGCCAGGAAGGCAGCCTCCTTTTGAATGCTTACACAGCTTTCAGATACTATCATTGCCGAGCATTGAAGAAAACACATGTAGTAAGGAAGTCATGTTGGTACCCCCTTAACTATATAAATCCCTCACAAAATAAGTACTCAACTCATTATGGTAAGAACCTATGATCTCAGACATTACTCATTCGTAAATTTATGTATCAACTACATGCTACAAGCCCCTTGATGGTCAAACCTAGTCACGCTTCAAAAGGAATACCTTAAAACAAGAAAAAAGTGCTGCAAAGGGCAAACTTGGGTAGTAATCTTGTTCCTCAAGTTCATCTTCTGATGGAAAATTGCCTTGAGAATTTTCACCTCCTTCAGCCAAAGATCTGAGATAGTTCCATGATCTTTGACTAGGGTCATATTCCTGCAACCTTTTCCACCCAAGTTTTTCGCAGTCGTCATCAGTTCCATCATTATTTTTACTAGAAAGGTAATATACCTGCATGGCACTGAAACAATGAACAAAATCATCAATCAATGAAGCAAAACACAGACAACTTCATGCAGCAAGTTAGCTGATATCTTTGGACTAGGACACTTCCAAAGGAAACAAATTGTTGTGAGCAGTATTCGTGTGAGTTTTAGCAATCTATCGTGCCACTCTATAATTTCTTGGAATATGTTTCATTAGGTGTTAGCTTTCGTAATCTCTCCCAATCAAGCAAATTAATTTTCAAGATGGAAAAAGGTGATAAAGGAAATCAAACATTCATAAACAAAATGCATGAAACGACACAGTTACAATGTAGTAGTTCTAGCTCTGGGCATCATGAACAGAGCATTAGAGCACCTAGGTAAGCCAATAAATTAATTCTGTCATGGTGAGAGATCCGATCATAAGGTTAGGAAAAAAAAACCCAACAAATTTGGTTTCGAATACCTTGACATATCATATCTTTTCAACCTCCCAAAATCCAAGCTTGAGAGTACAACAACATGCTTCTTTCCACTAGCAGCAGCAAAATCAGCCAAGTTCTTAGCAAACTTGAACATCATCCCCTGTATGAATGATCATTTAGTTTTTCAGTCATAGATGCAAAAGTATCAATAGAAGACAAAAGAAGAAGATCATAGGAACGACACATCAAGGAAGAAATTTGAATCTTTTATCTTCTTTGGCACTGCATCATATACATCGAATTCAAATTTTTATAAAAAAATATATTTGTAAACAGAAGTATATCGAAAGACACCAAGCGTATTGAGTTTCATGTAGACAATAGGTACCAACTTGTGGGAAGCACAATATATCTTATAATGTAGGCATGCAATAAACAACATAATCAGGTGGGTGATTAGTTATAGAGCTAATACCTTAACAACTGGGGATCTATGTTGGATAATCGCCAACGCATTAGACGACGAATCATAAGCTGCAAACCAAAACTAAGTAATTATCACATGCTCTAAAACAAGAATATTTTCAATCACAAGAAATCAAAAGTTTATGGAAAATGCAACAGAGAATTGAATTATAGCAACAAAACTAACACAACTAATCTATATTTATTCGACCTTCGAGAGGGAGAGCAAGGTCGCCTTTGGGAACGGGGCCGTACGGGTCATTGCCGACGCAGGGAAGAACAAATGGATCATCCAAATACCCCATTCTCTCTGCCTTGATGGACCAGACCAGCCAATCCACTGCCAGCTGCCCCGCATTTCCGATTGACAAAGCCGGCTATATGCAACATGAATCACGCTAAAATCAACCGTTGGGCAAACCCTAATCTGATATAGAGAATACAAAGGAATTGAACAAACCAGAACGAGTGTAGGGCATTCTTGGCGGGGCACTCTGCCTTCTTCAGGAACAAATTCCATTTTGATCAGAATCAATCAGATCAATCACAGTACAGAGACTACAGAGCACTGCTTTGATTCAGTGTAGATACAATACAATACAGTTGAAGAAGAAGATGGAGGTCCTGATTTGAAATGGGCTCATTTTTTTGGTTATGGGCTTTTGATTAGAAGCCCATGTAGTATGGGCCTCCCATCAAAATCCAATATTTTTATTGTATTATTTAATTGTTGAAAAAGTATTTTTCCATGTATAGTTTTTTCATGTATTTTCACATGTATTTGATATTATTAATGAAAATATTTAGGGTAGAGAATG